>SJYV01056326.1:2409493-2473528 GCA_006410875.1 Neotragus pygmaeus
AGGGCTGATCTCCTTCAGAATGGACTGGCTGGATCTCCTTGCTGTCCAAGGGACTCTCAAGAGTCTTCTCCAACACCACAGTTCAAAAGCATCAATTCTTCGGTGCTGAGCCTTCTTCACAGTCCAACTCTCACATCCATACATGACCACAGGAAAAACCTTGACTAGCCTTGACTAGACGGACCTTAGTCGGCAAAGTAATGTCTCTGTTTTTCAATATGCTGTCTAGGTTGGTCATAACTTTTCTTCCAAGGAGTAAGTGTCTTTTAATTTCATGGCTGCAGTCACCATCTGCAGTGATTTGGGAGCCCCCCAAAATAAAGTCTGACACTGTCCCCCCACACCCGACACACATCCCTATACAAATTTAATATATTTAAAACTTGGGTTGATGCCTTGTCTCTTTTGAACCAAGATGCACTTTATCCTGTGACTAAAATAATAATGGGGAAAGAATTTTAAAGTCTGTATAAAATTAGTGATAAAATAATTACAGTTACTGTTCTTTCTGGCATCTGAAATCCAGAGAGAACCAATGATTAGTTTTGTTTGGGCATTTCTAGTACACTCTTGGGGCTTCCCAGGTGGCTCAGTGGTAAAGGATCTTCCTGCAATGCAGCCGACCCTGGATCCGGAAGACTCCCTGGGGAAGGAAATGGCAACCCACTCCAGTATTCCTGCCTGGAAAATTCCATGGACAGAGGAGCCTGGCAGGCTACAGTCCATTCTGGGGTCACAAAGATTCAGACAACAACTGAACACATGCCAGACTGGGGGTTGAAGATGGACCCTTGGTAGGAGAGTGTGGAGTCCTAACCACTGAGCCTTTGAGGAATTCCTTCATTTTATTTTTTTACTCATTTTTCCTTGTAAGAATGTTAACAAGTCATTTAGTATCTGTGGAACACAATTTATATGTAAAATGGGGATTAACTCAGTTAACAAGTTGCTTTAACCATCTCTCAGGATTGGTATGAAGCTATATGAGATACCTTTTAAAAATCACAGAGCACTTTAAAACTAAGATTTTATTATTCATATTAATAATAGAAGTTATTTCAGAGAGTCTCAGGGAGAAGATCTAAGGGAAAATTTATTTCCCAACTTTAAATCTGAGGAAATCGGAAGACAGTTATTTCAAAATAGAATATAACCAGTCCTTGAAGCAAGACTGGTTTATGCTATTGTAGACAATTTTGTAATGCTTTTGCTTGTTTAGGAAAGTATTTTCTAAATCTAAAGGAATGGGTGATTGCACTTTTGTTTTTAAATCAGCTGAACAGCTGGGGGCATTTGCAGCTGGTGTAAAGCAGATGCTAGAAGATGTACAGGAGCGGCTTGTCTACCGGACCCACATCTACATTCAGACGGACATCACGGGCTACAAACCAGCTCCTGGAGATCTAGCGTATCCTGATAAGTTAGTTATGATGGAGGTGGGTCTTCTTGTTGGATCTTTCACCCACCCCCACACTTTTGGATATTTTATATCGGTGAAGATAGGATATTTCTTTTTAATTCTCATTCAGGATGCAAAATCAAGGGAAACTTGCTGTGAAATCTTAGGAAATAACATTTAAAAAAAACTGAACAGAAATGATTTCTTAGAGTGTTCTGTTTTTTGTCCTTCCTTCAAGTTGTATTTTATAAACATTCTGTTCAGTTATCTCTTCTTTTCCATTATGCATTCTGTTTTTAAGTTGAATTTGTGTTTTCTTTTTTTTGTAAGTGGCATCAGTTCAGTTGCTCAGTCGTGTCCGACTCTTTGGGACTCCATAGACTGCAGCACACCAGGCTTCCCGGTCCATCACCAACTCCTGGAGCTTACCCAAACTCATGTCCATTGAGTCGGTGATGCCATCCAACCGTCTCATCCTCTGTCTTCCTCTTCTCTTGCCTTCAGTCTTTCCCAGCATCAGGGTCTTTTCCAATGAGTCAGCTCTTCGCATCAGGTGGCCAGAGTACTGGAGTTTCAGCTTCAGCATCAGTCCTTCCAGTGAATATTCAGGACTGATCTCCTTTAGGATGGACTGGTTGGATCTTGCAGTCCAAAGGACTCTCAAGAGTCTTCTCCAACACCACAGTTCAAAAGTATCTTTGGTGCTCAGCTTTCTTTTTAGTCCAACTCTCACATCCATCCATGACTACTGGAAAAACCATAACTTTGACTAGATGGACCTTTGTTGGTAAAGTGATGTCTCTGCTTTTTAATATGCTGTCTAGGTTTGTCATAGCTTTTCTTCCAGGGAGCAAGTGTCTTTTAATTTCATGGCTGCAGTCACCTTTGCAGTGATTTTGGAGCCCCCCAAAATAGTCTGTCACTATTTCCATTGTTTTCCCATTTATGTGCCATGAAGTGATGGGACCAGATGCCATGATCTTAGTTTTCTGAATGTTGAGTTTTAAGCCAACTTTTTCACTCTTCTCTTTCACTTTCATTAAGAGACTCTTTAGTTCTTCTCTTTCTGCCATAAGGGTGGTGTCATCTGCATATCTGAGGTTATTGATATTTCTCCCGGCAGTTTTGATTCCACCTTGTGCTTTATCCAGCCCAGCATTTTGCATGATGTACTCTGCATATAAGTTAAATAAGCAGCGTGACAATATACAGCTTTTATGTACTTTTCCTATTTGGAACCAGTCTGTTGTTCCATGTCTGATTCTAACTGTTGCTTCTTGACCTGTATACAGATTTCTCAGGAGGCAGGTCAGGTGTCTGGTATTCCCTGCTCTTTAGGAAGTTTCCCCAATTGGCTCCTAAGCCCAGCCCGGCTGGTCAGGTGCCTGAGCTCTTCCCCCAGTTTTGGGCAGCTCCTGCGCTGCAGGGTCTGCACACTGCTCCCAGGTGTCCTGCAGCAGTTCTGTACCGAACTTCCTGGCTTCTCACCCTGGCCCTCCTGTGACAGTGAGACTCTCTGCGACTGCCAGCCAGGCCTGTTTCCAGACCCTCCTCGGGTCAGGCCTTTGTGTTGACTGTGGCCTTCAAGGCGATTCCAGGTTAGCTGCCCCGCTGGATGCAGCAACGGGAGCTTCTGACCCTCCTAGAGGAGGAGGCGCCTGTGTTCGGAGTAATGCACAATCAAGCCAAGTAGGTAAAGGCAGGAAGGCAGGGAAGCAAGCTTGCTGGCCGAGACCCCGTCAGCCTTACCGTGTTTCTCACCTTGCGCCTTTAGATCTGCCCGTTGTTCATAAGTGACATAGAAGAGGATTAGTAACATGAGCCACCAGAGTGGGTGGCCACATAACCATGTGTCATGGTCTCTTAGTAAAAACCCTGCAGGTTGTCTCCTCAAAACTACACAGTACTGGTCTCCAATTTATGAAGACTTAGGTACATCTCACTAATCTTTCAGTTACAAATGTATTTTCGTTTCCTTTTGAGTGCTGGACAGAGTTTAAAATGCCTAGGGTATTAGTGCTAAAACAGAATTAGAACCTGGAGCTTATTTTTATTGATTCTTTTTTTTCGAATGACAAAGTCAAGTATACTGCTGCAGGTTACAGCAGTGGAGGCAGGACAGGGGAAAGGGCGGGGGGGGAGTTGGTGGCGTCACCAGCTGTTCCGGAAGTTAGTGACAGTGCCCCCGGGCCTTGGCCTGTGCTGAGTTCTCGGCACCCCAGGAAGTCAGCCAGTCAGTGCACCTTGGACCTGCCGGTCACCCCCTCACGGGCCAGGCCCAGCTGGAGACACAACCCAAAGGTCTAGGCAGCATGTGCCTCCGGCCCGTGGGGTCGCTGGCACAGGCCAGAGCACGGAGGAGGGCACTGTGGAGATGGCCTCTGCTGGGGTGCGCATCCTCAGGAAGGCATCTGCCCGGTGAAGGGGCAGCCTGTGCCTTCTTGGTGGGGACCCTCAGCAGTGCCCGCTTCTTGGGCAGACTGGTGTTAGTAGGTCTGCTTCTAAGCCTGATGCAGGGACTTGTGCACGCTTTCTCCTTCCTCCCTTTCTTTCCTTGTCTCCCTGTGAATATCAGTTTTTGTTTTCTAGATAGAGTACCTGTTTTAATAATTCTTTCTGATAGGATGTCAGGTGATTAAGTTTACTATATACTCCCCCTGCCCCCACCTTGGACTTCCCAGGTGGTGCTAGTGGAAAAGAACCCTCCTGCCAGTGCAGGAGATGTAAGCAATGTGGGTTCGATCCCTGGGTCAGGAAGACCCCCTGGAGGAGCACATAGCAATCCACTCCAGTATTCCTGCATGGAGAATCCCATGGACAGAAGAACCGGGTGGGCTGTAGTCCATGGGGTCACAAAGAGCTGGACACGACTGAAGTGCCTTAGCACACACGCATAACCCCTCCCAGTTTAATTTAGTGGTACATTTGGTATATTTCTTCAGTCATCACTTGGCCAGTGTCTTGAGTGTTTTCTTGTGTAGACCTCTCGGTTTAGACCTCTTGGATACTGCTTCCAGTGAATCTACTTGCTGCTTTCTTTTGGTGAGGGTTGGGGGTATAGAGTGGTCTGGCGGTTACATCTGTGTGGTATTTGGGGATTAGCTATACTTTCTGATTTGTGCATGCAGAATGAAAGGACATGTCTGATTGATTTGGAACCTGTCTGGTAAATAGTTATCTGGCCATTTCTTTTTTTTTTTTTTGTCAGTAGCCTAATGTCTTTTAGGCCTTCATTTCTGTGTATTTCCGCCTGTATAACCAATGTAAATTGGTAGGATTTTCACTGCCCCCTTAGTAGTTAGTGATGTATATATTTGATGATATTTTTTAAGCAGTGAAGAAGAGCCAGATAGTTTCCAGTCCATAAGATAATTTTTAAAAATCTGTTTGAAAAAAGACCAAACTGTAGCTATTCTCACATAAAGAGAAAACCATGGTGTGAGTTAGCTCACTACTTGATACAAGCATGTCTGACATCCACAATGTATCCAATCTTAAATCTGAGTATTTTGTTTCTAAATATAAAGTTGAAAATTAAGCTTCTAATCTGAGCCTTGTATATTTGACTCTTTAGCACATGCCTTGTAATGGATCTGAAATTAGTGGTCCAGGAAAGCCTGTGTTTGCTTTTATGAAAATAGAGACACTACCAGCTTAACTTCTCATTTCCATGTGCTGTTTTGGCATGGTTCTCTTAAGTAGTCTGTTTATTCATGAATTCAGTTCAGTTCAGTTCAGTCGCTCAGTCGTGTCCGACTCTTTGCAACCCCATAAATCGCAGCACGCCAGGCCTCCCTATTCATCACTATCTCTCGGAGTTTACTCAGACTCGCGTCCATTGAGTCCATGATGCCATCCAGCCATCTCANACCCAGGGACTGAACCCTGGTCTGCTGCACTGCAGGCAGATTATTTACTGAGCCACCAGGGAAGCCCAAACTAGTGTCAACCTCTTTACAAATGTGTAAGAACCATGAGACCTATTTTGAACCAGTACAGTGTACAGAGATGTTTAGCATGGATTCAAGGCCCCAGTACCAACTACCTAACTAGCAAAAGGGCAAAATGTTGTTGGTCTTCGCTTACACTGCCTAGCAGTCAGTTCAGTTGCTCAGTCGTGACAAGAAACCTTAGTGTTCATCAAAAAGTGATATGCAAAACATCTTCACATCACAACCACCAAGGGGAGAGGGTGCTTGATAAAAAAAATTCCTGGACATCCTTAGGCCCAATAGTTTTCATTTAAATACTGTTTTAGACTATGACTATCCAAAATGTAAAAATAACAAAGAAGTATAGATATGCAGATTCTATAGACTTTTTAGTCTATCTGTCTATAAACATCTGAAAACTGAAATCTGTCTCTACTACCAATTATTTACTAGCAGCATATTCCGCTCAATTAGCTCACTGAGAAAAACACATACTTACACATTCTTACATTTCTAAAGCCAGTGCCTTTCAAGGCCCTGTTTAATCACTTCTTGCTTATTAATACACAAGTATTAAAAAATCACACACATACCCTCTTTCAAACTGCAAACTAAGTATGTTCAATAGTGGTTCCTCAAAAGCCTGTATATTTCCAGAACTTTATTAAAATAAGAAAAGTAAATATATATGAAAACAGTAATGGAAAACAAGGACCTCTATCAGCTTTATTAGCTACAATATGCATTATATATAATTATATATATAAATTTAAAAATTACATGTAACATAATTGTAACAAAAACTTTAGTTTTGAAAAATGTTTTATTCAAGAATTTCAAATATTTTCCAAAATACAGTTTCCTAGATTGCTACNATACCCTCTTTCAAACTGCAAACTAAGTATGTTCAATAGTGGTTCCTCAAAAGCCTGTATATTTCCAGAACTTTATTAAAATAAGAAAAGTAAATATATATGAAAACAGTAATGGAAAACAAGGACCTCTATCAGCTTTATTAGCTACAATATGCATTATATATAATTATATATATAAATTTAAAAATTACATGTAACATAATTGTAACAAAAACTTTAGTTTTGAAAAATGTTTTATTCAAGAATTTCAAATATTTTCCAAAATACAGTTTCCTAGATTGCTACAAAAGAAAGCAAATTTAATATGAAATTTAAATCATTAAATATGTTTCACTAGTATATACATACAGAATGCCAAGCAATGTATATTTAGCCCTGGAATGCGTACCATGTCTTTCATTTTTCCTTATTAAAGGCTCAATCCAGCACTTAGGATATAGGCTATGTACAACAGGCAAAGTTCAGTGTTCACAGGAATTTCACATTAGCTTCCTCAACTTACAGCTGTGGTAGTTTGTCCACAGGGGTGTCAAATTTGAAGTCTGTAGGAAACAGATCTGGGGCCCGAGGATAGATTAGTCTGTACGACTGCCTGATTGTAACATCAGCAACACCAGCAATATCTCCAATCTCTACAAGACAAAAATCAAAGTATTAAGTATAACTTCCATCCTACCTCCCTTCTACCTGCATTCTAATTTTGGGACCTGATAGTATAAAATGTCTAAGTGAAAAAGAAAACAACAATATTTTTAACAGAAAGTAGGGCTACAGTAACAATAATGGTCTCAATATCTATTATCTTGAAGGGTTGTTGAATTAACATTAAAAATTTACTATACGTAAAACATCTGAACAGTTCGGGGCATAGCAGAAGTGAGGTAACTATTACATTGCTTACTGTATTTAGAACTGACTTCTTCACAATAAATTTTTTTAAGGATCACAGAAGTAATCCACAAATACATTCTTGTAAAGAAATTCACTTTATTATTTCTGTGTTTTAAAGTTCCCCTACATCTCCCCTAGCAAACCTCTATTAAAAGGTTCTTATAAGATTAAAACCAAATGGGATCACACTATAAGTATTTTTCTCCAAACTCTTTTTTCTATTTAACACATCTGAGATCAAATAGCTATATATTACAGCATGATGTAGATGGTTTTCACTATTATAAACACATACTGGAGCATATAATATATTGAGTTCATTTGAGTTATTTCTAAAGAATCCAAGGATCTGCATTTACCATTCAAACTCAAGTGTGACTTTTTTCTTTTTTTAAATGAAGTCCCAAAGGACTGCCACATGACAATTATTTGGTTAGTTATACTTAATCAAAATAGATTTTTTAAACACACCCTTTAATACAACCTCATTTTATCTTTTCAGAGTTTTATCTTTTCCAGTTCGATATCAGTGAGATTTTATGGCTTCAAAGTGTGGATGCGGCCATCAGTAAATAATTTTAAATTTCCTTACCTTATGTTACATTATATTTTTCTGGACATAAATACCAATGAATATAAACTGTACGTGTATCAACTAGCTGCTGGGCAGGGAAAGAAAGGACCTTATATTTCAAGAAAACCCCCTGATGTGAAACACAAACAGAAAGTGTCAAGATGATTAGAATAAACTTTACAACTATTAATAGGAATGAAGGTAAGGAAAATCTGCCCAGCCACAACTTCTCAATTTTCCAAGAAGACTCAAAATTTTCTTGAAAAGTACAAGTGGAGCCCAAAGGGAATGGATAATGGCACATTTAAATAACTAATGGCTGGCTTCTTCTGTCTAATCATTCTTCTATATAATTTACTACTTTTATTAACATAGGAACATATAGCCTAAGCTGAGATAAAGGCTATTCTGAATAGGGTATTAAGTTATTGCAGCAAGTAATTTCACTACCTCACTTTTAAATAGTGAAACTGCTCCTTTCTAAAACTTTTTGAGGATCATAGAAGTAATTAATTAGTGAATGCTGTGTGTTGTGCTGGAGGAGAAAATGGCAACCCACTCCACTATTCTCCCCTGAAAAATCCCATGGACAGAGGAGCCTACTGGGCTACAGTCCAAAGGGTTGCAAAGAGTCAGACACAACTGAGTGACTGGGCACACAGTTTCTCTTTCTTTATAAATCTTTTTGAGGATCACAGAATTAACAAATACATGCTTATAAAGAAATTCACTTAATATTTTTCTGAAAGTTCTACAACAGTAAATTTAAAAATAGCTGAAGGCTGAACAGTATTTTCATGAAGAAACTGTGAACAGCATACAAAAGAAGGAAGGGAATAGATTTCACAGAAAGGTAAAACTTGATGCTCAGCACACATTTATAGTGTGCCTATCTGTAGGGTTCATGCCAGCTCCAGAGAAACAAAGCATGGCTGCCCCCTATCAAGACTTAAAAGTAAGTTTTGAGGTGGGGAAAAAACAAGACTATTCCAAATAGCCAGAAATATTTAGGGGATACAAATAAAAACAACTTCTAAAAATGAAAAAAAAATGCATGAACTAAAATTACTTAATTCAAATGAATAAAAAAGTTAAGTACACGGGGTTATGCCTGCAAAATATTTTTATTTATGAGCCACTTGAAAGCAAAATATTGTATTTTCTTAAGTTTTGATGCTAAGAAACTATCTCTTAAACCTAGGCTCTGGATATTTACTGTCACACCTCAGAGAACTGCAGGTTCAGTTCCAGACCCCTGCAATAAAGCCAAACACATGAATTTTTTGGTTTCCTAGTACATAATAAAAAATTATGTTTACACTGTAGTTTATTAAGTGTGCAAAATAATTTTGTCTAAAAAAAGAATGCACATACCTTCATTACAAAATACTTTATTACTAAAAAACAAAAATGTTAAACATCATCTGACAAACAGAATTGCCATAAATCTTCCACTTGTTAAAAAAAAAAAATGCAGTGTCTGTGAGGTACAACCAAATGAGGTATGGCTGTAGCTGCTTCATAACTTAAAATGGAAATACAGTCACATACTACAGCCTTCACAATTTTACCAATACTCTTCCTGATGAAGAATCCTACCTTTTTGGGTCCTTTTCTCAGCTGATGCCTGTGAGGCCATGTAAATAGCAGCTGCTGCCACAGATATCGGGCTCCTTCCAGGAACCAAATCCAATTCCACAGCTTTACGGGCTATATGAGTCGCTGCCATCTGTACTTGCTTAGGAAGACAAAGGTTGGAACAAAACCTGGACATGAAGTCCCCAGTTGTAATCAAATCCACACTGGTTTCTAAAGCTTTTAGAATAAGTTTAAAACAGCGACCAATTTCTTTCTTAGAAATTCGTGATACAGCGCATATTTCTAAAAGACAAAAAAAGTTTAAATAAATAAATCCACCTAGGCCATGTAGTTCACCATATAAATCTATCATCTTTTATTATAAAAGTATATACTGCAAAATGCTATCCTGCCTTAAAGATCAATCTAATTCTCTCAGTGATACTTCTCACAAAACTAACTTAAAATTTCTCAATTAATTTAAATGTTTACAACAGCTTTAAAAAAAAAAAGCTAAATGTAGGTCTTAATATTTCAAAATATTAACTTCTCTGAAGTTTCAATTCATGCAAGTTTCTTCAATCAATCAAAAATTTCTTTGATATGTATTAATCTGTTGTAAGGGGTATATCAAGAAAATGAAAGAAAATATTCAAACTAAAGAATGCCTCTCAAGTTACACAATGTCATACATACATGCAATCCCTGCAATTACAGACAACAGCAAAATGTGATCAAGTATTTGACCCTGTTATTCTAAAATTTCAACTAACACTACGAATAAATTTAACAGAAGTCTTAGTTTTAGTTGCAAGAACCACTGCTTCTTGAGTGTGACACCAGAAAACATAAAATATTCCTGGATGAATGAAGGGCAGTTACAGTCTTAAGCTAAAATGTCCAAGTATCACAGCAACACTGAATAAGCTATAATGTTTTCACGCATAAACTGAAAACTACATGAAAAATATTAGTTCTATCAAAGCCTGAAAATGAAAACTGTCTTAACTCAAGAGAAAAAATTTCATTGATTCTAAGGCTTGACTCTCTCATCTGTAGAGACCTTTGCTAGGAGCAGAAAATTTGCTGTACATCCAGTGTACACACTTGCAACAAAGGATTCTGAGGCCAGGCCTCAAAGCTCACTATATACAGTCAAAAGACCTTACTAACAGGGCTTACATGGACTAACATGACTTTACATGGGAAAACAACCTGAAAAGAACATGATCAATATGATCATAGAATTTTTGTCAAGGAACAAAATAAGGTGCTGTTTACAAAGATGCTTAAGTGAATTGCTGTATGTAACCAGGAAGCTGAATTTACTAAGCATCCGAGCTGCTGACTTTGGCCTGTCACTTTAATATGAAATAGATTAACATTTATATCTAAACAATTAAAAACTTACCTTTAAATGTTCTAGGAACCCCTTCCTGTCTGCAGGCAATATAAAGACAAGCAGAAGCTATGGCATCATTGGCTCTCCCCTTTAGGCTCTTCTGTTCATACACTTGCTTGAATAGGTTATTTGTTCGATCCTTCAAAGCAGAGAAAAGTGAAAGTCGCTCAGTCGTGTCTGACTCTCTGTGACCCCATGGACTATACAGTCTATGGGATTCTCCAGGCCAGAATACTGGGATGGGTAGCCTTTCCCTTATCCAGCAGATCTTCCCAACCTAGGGATCGAACCCAGGTCTCCTACCTTGCAGGTGGATTCATTACCAGCTGAGCCATGAGGGAAGTTCTCAAAGCGGAGAAACTAGGTTTAATTAATTCTAGGCTATTTAATTAATAACCATAATAGCAAAATTTCATGTGTTCACTAAAATTACGCTAAGTCAAAGCCAGCAGTTTACAGAATATAGACAAGAACTTACAACTATATTTCGAGGGAGGTTGATTCTGTCTGCCATGGTAGTGATTTCTTTAAATGCGTTCATCATTGCCCGATCAGAACTACTCATGGTTCTCCTATTCTGGTACTTAGAATTACCAAATTCATCAAAACTTGCAGCTCCTGTACCCTATAAAACAAAGTTTTATAACTTATGCAAAAAAAACTCTGAAAATCTGAATGAACAATTATTCTAAGAAAACAACTTGCACAATCTGACTCCATATTGCCCAAGAAATCTATCCCGAGCAACCTCTATTCCTCAAAAGAAAAAATACCAGGTTAAGGTGGTTTGAAAGAGTTTTTCTAGCAAATACTTTAAATGAAAAATATTATTACAGAATAACATAAACCATGAAATTTCACAGACCTAGGAGAAAAATCACGATTATTTCCAAAAGGTGTTTAAAAAAGGTAAGCAAACAAAGCTCCCAAGTCCAGACCCAGCACACTGATTAATGGAGAAACATTAGCAGGATTACCACTAAAAGTCAGAAGACAAAAATGCCTCCTGTCACTACCATTTTCTAACACTGTACTAGAAAAATGAGCCACTATGACATAACTATAACCATAAAATGTAATTATATAACAATTATATTAGTATAATTATATTAAAATTCAGCAGGAAAGAGATGTCAAGTACAAATCTGAGACCAAACTGATAAAACTATTTTCAGATAATATCTCTGTATATACATAGAATTATTCAAGAAAATCACTCAAACTGTAATGAATTCATCAGAGTGGCAAGGTCAAAATTAACAAACAAAAATCAATAGCCTACATACGTGTAATCAATCAGAACATGTAAGAAAAACCTGCAATTACAACAGCAACAAAAAAGACAAAATATCTAGATTAACTTAGAAAGAAAACTTTAAAACCAAACAGTGAAAATAATTACCAAGTTGTTTTTTTTTTTTAAATAAATAAAGTTATTCTAACATTAAATGGAAAAGACCAGTGAAGAAAATGCTGGAAAGGTTATAAAAGAAGACTAATGCTCTCAAATATTAGAATAGCATAGTATGTCCTTAGACAACTAGACCAGGTTAGAGAAAGGACAGGAAGTCCAGAAACATTCCCAAATACATACAGAAATTTAACATATGACAAATGTAGCATCTTAAAAAATTTTTTTGCCACGAATGCATAAATAATTGTCAAAGGAATCAAAAGAACCTAGTAGCAGTGGTTACCTGTTTCTAAAGGGAAAAGGGACTGTGGTAGAAACAGAGTTTAGGGGTCAAGAGTGAGGAAAACTACTGTTCTTTTTGCATATCTTTGAATCATGTACTTCCTACTGGAAAAAAGTAAACATTAAAAAAAGTTAAAAGCATTAAATTAGTTGAAATCTTAAAATTTGAAAACGTTCTTAGTATATATTTTTCCAGCCTATAAAGTTACATGCAGAAACTACCTACTTTTAAATACTCTTGAATATTGTCAACTTTTTAACTTAGCCCACATCATGTTTTTCAAACTCAGTATGTAATTTATAGGGCATGAAAAAATGACCTGCTTTTGCATAATTTCTTAAAAATAGACTATGCAGTAGTATAAATTAAGTCCTAAAATAGCATATGCTTCCTGGATGAGTTCTTTGAAATAATGCCACTATTACTTCCAATTCAGACAGCAGAGCAACAATCAGCCAGGCTGCAAGGAAGATTAGGCTACTGCTTCTATGTAACAGCAGCAGGTGCCATTGACTGAACACATTATATACACTACATGTGTATAGATACTTTATACATATTTCCATGTAACCCTCAAAATGTCTCTGAGGTTGCAGTATTCTCACTTTACTGATAAGAAAAGTAAAGCTTAGGAGTCATAAATTCACCATTATTAGCAAATAGTCTATGATACAGTGATCCAATTTATCTTAGTGGTCTTGAGGGAAAAGAGAAAAGATTACTAGGAACATTTTAATATGAACTCAGCCTACAATACTCAATTTTTTTGTGCAAAACTGCTTCATTAAAACAAGGGCCTAAGATATAGAGTCTGTAACTTCAATGTATTAGTCTCCCATTTAAGACAGAAAAAATAAACAAGGCAACCATCAGTACCACTAGTCTTACTGGCTGATCTTACTCTCAGATAGAGATTCCTCCCTGGAATAGTGACTGATAATTTTGCAAAGTTTCCAATCTCCTTGTCTTTGGTCAGTCTGCACCTGGCATTTCGTGCCAAATGGATTTATTACCTTGCCAATCATAGTAGACAAATCTCCATCACTCAGAAGAGGATTCTGAGAATCTCCAACTCGAGATGGATCTTTTGTTGCTTTATCATTGCTGAAAGTTCTCCACTCAGATCCTACATCGATAACTCGGTCACCTGAGAACATAAATGGAAAACTGAATTGTCTCGTCAAGATGGGATTTATTTAACACAGCCTGATACCTAACTTATTTCTTTTATTCCCAGAAAATCTCAACACGAACATCAGGCTTCAGCTTAAGTAGCTTGTCTCAGACTTTTATCTTCAAGTATTCCTATTGTGACAGTTCTACAATAACCCTCTTTAAGCATTATACCATGATTAGTTGTATTTTAACTCCTGGAATAAAGAAGTAGACAAAATAAAGTTCATCAAGGTGATAAAAAGATAAAGTAACAATGAAGAATTAAGATTTGAAAAGAAAAAAAATAATCAAGATTTGAAAAGAAAAAAAAAGAATCAAGATTTGAACAAAACGTGCAACAGGCACAGAAATAAAAACCAGAAAACACTGTTCATGATGTTATTAATACACAGTTTAAAGAAATTACAAAGTTTTCATGGGCAATGCTCTGAAAAGAACTAAGCCTAAGGAGATACTTTAGTAACTATTTGAAAATATTGAAAATATTTGGGGGTCAAATAATTCATACAGAATAAACTTAACCCTAGAATCAGTAAGCAGTAAATATTTGGGGGTCAAATAATTCATACAGAATAAACTTAAGCCTAGAATCAGTAAGCAGAAAGGTAAATAAACTTTTATTTTTACACAAAGAAGCAATGTCTAAAAACGCCAAGCCCAAAAACCAGACAGGTAGATTTGGTGTAGATTACTGCTTTGAGGGGAATGCTCAACGGCTGGTAATACCTCCACCACAGGCAAGCATTAACAAGAACACCTGCATATGATAGTCACTGTGCCCTTTGTAAATGTTATTTTTCAATCCTTAAAGCTTTATAAAAATAGGTATCACTTTTATTGCCACATTAAAAATAAAATTAATTTGCCTAACATCACACAACTAAAACTGTAATGTGAATGGGATTCCAGAATCTGTTCTATACTGCATTTATAAAACATTAGCTTTTCACCAATGTGATAAAATTAAAAGCAGGAACCAGATCATTTTCATCTATGCCTATATACAGCAAACAGAAAGGAACGGAAGAAGTATGTTATCTCAGTAGTTAAAAAAAAGTTGGTATTGACAGTCAATTAATATAATGGTTAACAGTATGGACTCTATCAGTTGCTGTTTAGCCTTGGACAAACTTCCTCATTTCTATAGTAGTGCAACGATTCAGCTTTAAATTTCCCCAATTATCTTATTTTAAATAAATTAAATAATACAGTTTCAATCCATATGAAGTGCTTAAAAACCAGTTCAAAGTAAGTTGCTTGATATTAGCTATTTAATGCTATAAAAATAAGATGACATTCTGACAGTTTGATATTAATTCTGAATAAGAAGAGCATCAGTTGTAAAACATTAACCTCCATACTTGAAAAGTGCTCTGCTGCAGTATTTGGTATGTAGGATAGACTGCTGAACTTTTTATATATGGTAAGCTAAAATGCTTATTGGAGAAGGCAATGGCACCCCACTCCAGTACTCTTGCCTGGAAAATCCCATGGACGGAGGAGCCTGGTAGGCTGCAGTCCATGAGGTCGCTAGAGTGATTTGACCTTAGGGTTTTAGTTTAGAAAACAAGTAAATACATAACAGAATCATTCCTGGTGATTTGGGAAAGATTTTTTCTTCTTTGAATACTCAAATCACTTGGGAATAACCACATCTCACTTGGACTACCACATGTCCACGTCACAAGGCAAGTGGGATAGAGATAGGAACACCACTGCCACACCTTAGGCAGTGAAAACGGCCAAGGAAAGCAGAAGCAAGGAGATCAGGTAAGGCGACTTTCTGTGGATCAGAGATTCGGCAGGCAGCCCAAAATAAGGAGAAAAGGTTACATGAATAGGATGGTCAAGATGCATTTCTCTGCTTCCTCCTAATAAGGGCAAACATCACTAAACATGAGAAGCAATTCTAATTATGTAAATTAATAATGAGTTTTAAAACTTACCTGACATTAATGTAAAATCTGTAACTGTGCAGAGTTTTACTACAATACTAAGCAAGGCCCATGTCTCAGAGAGACTACTCTAAAGAGACTGATTTTTGTTCCTTTTTACAGAAGAGTAGCTGCTTACAAGAAACAGTTATATAAGCAAATTAAAATTACCTGTATTCCCAACACCCAAAGATAGCCACTGTCAATACTGTGGTACATATTTTCTTTTCCATTCATCTGTATACATACTTTTTTCATGAGATTAAAATTATAGTGTCTATTCCATTACAAGCTCTTTTCACTAAATTTCTAATCAAAACACCAAAACAAAGCTTTCAGACACAGTTTAGCCCTTTCAATAATATCCACTCCTCAAAGTGTTGCCAAGTCTCCATTCTTCATGTTTTCAACGGGAGAAAAGTGAATCTAACTTTACTAATCAGTAAAATAAAAACATACAACAAACACTGTAGCCCTCAAATCTAGATTTACTTAAAAATTTAAGTGAAAAAAAATCAAATGCTATCATTAACTTTTAATTGACACAATGGATGTATGAAGAGAATACTTTCCTTATCTTTACTAGCATCTTTTTGGTCTCTCTGGAACACTAAAGAAACAGTACTAGTTTGCTAGCTGCATGCTTCATTTCACAGCATTTTCCTTTTGACCAGAAATTAACTTACCATGAGTTTCTTTTGTGCTTGCTTTTACTGCCTCAAAAAAGACAAGTTGAATTAGAAGAGGGAAAAAAAAAAGTTGGCCTAGGATAGTATAAATAGAAAGCCCAGAACTGGGTAGTGATGTAATTTTTCCACGTATGTGGGAATGGTCTACATGACTCATTCAACAATCTGTGGTTTGTGCTCAGAGTCATTCTCTCTTTTTATACTTTACTGCTCAAAACATAGCATTTATAGAAAATAAAATTTCCAAAATAACTCAAATAGCACATCATGAAACTACAACTAGACCATCAGATTATCTGCATGAGTAATAAGAAATACAGCAGATCATTCAGGAAAAAAGTCAGAACACATAAAAGATTTTCTTGAAGAACATCTAAATGCGGTAGCATTTTTTAAAGTTGCTCTGGAAGGAAACTGCATTACAGAATCTTTTCAAGAAGTAAGTGTACAAGACGGCCGTAACTGTTTAGGTATAGTCAACCTCTGACAAGCAGAAGCCCAACAATTAGCACATATGAGCATAACATAAACCTCCCATAGCCTTTTCATGTTCTACAAACAGAGAAACAAGCCGACTTTTAACAGTTCCTTTTTAAACCACACCCTGATTTTTATAAAATCGACATCAGATAAAAAGTCTATATATAAAATTTAATAGCAAAATCATAGCACTACAATATATATAATAGCACTATTCCTCCCTCCATCTATACTGTGTGATCTCTTAACACTCTGATAAGTTCCCATTCAAAAAGGTAAAGAGATTCAATATGTATACATGCATGCAGAATTCTCAATCCATGGTATCAGAAAGGTATCTAAAAAGTATTAACTAAGACATTTTACTATATTCTAAAGCAGTGAGTTTCATCTCTTTTTTCAGGAGGAAATTGAGAGTTAACTGCCAAAATCATTCACACTAGTTTAAAACTGTTCAACAACTACTTTGGCACACACCTACCCTATGATTTGTGCGCCACAACTACTGAGCCTCTGCTCCAGAACCCAGGAGCTGCAGCGACTGAGCTCCCACACTGCAGCAACAGAAGCCCAAGCACCCTAGAGATTGTGCTCCAACGAGAAGCATGCGCACTGCACCCAGAGAGCAGCCCTTGCTCTCCACAACCAGAGAAGGCCCAGGCAACAACGAAGACCCAGCACAGCCAAAAATAAACAAACAGTTTAAAAATTTCACTTTCTAACTAGAAATTGCTATTGTATTTCATATGCCTATATTTGGCCACTTTTAATAGACTTAATTTTTTTTTAATGATCTAAATAATCCAGATATAGAGTCCCATCAATGGCAAGGAACCTGTTCCCTTTCCAATGCTTAAGTCCCATTTATTTTGTATCTAAAGCACTTGTCAGAACCTTCAAAACAATGCCTTTGATTTAAAACAAAAATGTCCCTGATACTTTGACATTATGCATGAAAGTGATAGGTGAACTCAAAGTCTTCTGTTAAAGCATCAAGCATCATTGTACTCTAACACAGAGTATCTTAAATGAGGAAAAAGTGTTGTGCTTATTAAATGTCTATCATCTCAGACTACAGTATTACATATTACCTTCTTACATAGTACATTGTAGGCCATTATTCTTCTAGTATTTATGTGGTAAGATAAACTAAGTTATTTGGAAATAATAAACAGATTCAGAAGTTAGGTGGCTTAAAACAAAGATTTCTTTCTTATTCACATTACCTGTGTATAGAAGGTGACAGGACTGCTTTCTATGCAGTCCTTAGGATGATGGGAATTCCTACCTCTGAAGACAAGACAGTGATCATGGCTGGGGAATGAATTATGCATGACTTAATTATTTCCAGTAGTAACATTTCTACTCACAGGCCACCAGCCACGGCCAAAGCCAGCCATCGGATGTTTAAATTCAGAGCGAGCGGGGAAATAAAACTGTACCATGTGGCCCAAGAAAAGAACCAGAAATATCAGTGGGTGGTCATCGGTACTAAGCAAATAAAATCAGCAAATAAATTTGACAATCAGCAAATAAAATTCAAGCTCTGTATTTTTGTGGATTTATCTGTATTACAGCATTTTTCAGAGAGAAGTAATCCATCAGTAAAATTGTAGATCCCTTCAAGGTAACATTTTTACTGGTTAGCTGAGTACAAATTTCTGTTAATGAAACTTTTTAAATGTTAAAAGGATACATTCCCGAGTGGTGCACAGGAGTCTTGATTTTTGCAACCCTAAGGTCTTTCGTGAGCAATGTAAAGTTTTCTTGTACCTTTAATACTTTATCACATTCACCTGGATCTTCAAATAGTACCATAATGGCTATCTTGTCTTTACCACTTTCCAAAATTCATTCTCTATATTCTCAGGTTTGTTTTCTGTTTTACTGATTCAATTTTCTAGAATGTTAAGTCGGCTTATTGCTATCTAAAACAGTTTTACTGTGTTTGTCTCCTTGTGCTATCTTCTTTCTTTCTGACCCTTTTACATAGAGACATTAAAGGAGCTTTATTTCATTGATCACAAAAAAGCAGTTATTTTCTATAATTTTTTATTGGTAAACTATATCAGGAGAGGGCTTCCCTGGTAGCTCAGCTGGTAAAGAATCCGCTTGCAATGCAGGAGACCCTGGTTTGATTCTTGGTTCAGGGAGATGCCCTGGAGAAGATAACTGGCTACCCACTCCAGTATTCTGGCCTGGAGAATTCCATGGACTATACAGTCCATGGGGTTGCAGAGTCAGACACGACTGAGCAACTATCACTATTATCAGGAGAAGAATTTTCTGTTAAGTCCACAGGACTGCTGTTCCTCCAGTGTAGCTTGTATTCACAAGCCTCAGGTTGATTTTTATGCTTATTCATCCTATAATGAATTATCAATCAAAGTCCACTGGAAAACCTTCCAATCCAGCACCTCAAGTATTCTCAGCCTCTCTGGATACTCAAAAATCCCTGGTAGACAGAAAAGAATCCAAAAAATGTATCAATATTAGAAAAGATACAGGTAGACTTGTAATTAAAGCAAAAACAATAAAAAGTAACAAAAAATAAATAAAAAATAACTTCAACAAGATAGAACTTTCTCAGGTTACCAGTCCGTGAGTTATAATAGTAGTTTTGGATTAGTGTGACTCCCTATCTTTTTGATAAGCCATCCTCATCATGATTTGCCTTTTGCAGCATATGATGACTATTGGTAGTTCCCTCCATCATATTATTCTAGCCAATGGGAAGCAGAAAAAGGGAAAGCAGATCCCTTAGGGCTGGTTCTAGAGTTGCACGAATCTTTTCTACTTTACAATGCACCTTAGAATTCAATCACATGGCCACAGCTAACTACAAGGGAAGATGGGAAATACAGGCTAGCTGAGCAACCATGGAACCAGTTAAAATTCAGGGATTCTTATTATTAAAGAAAGAACTTTAATAATAAAGAACTTTAAAGGGCTTCCCTGGAGGTTCAGTGATAAGGAATCTGCCTGCCAATGCAGGAAACAAGGGTTCGATCCCTGGTTCGGCAAGATCCCACATGTTGGGGAGCAACTAAGCCTTAGTGTCACAACTATTGAGCCTGTGCTCTANACTTTAAAGGGCTTCCCTGGAGGTTCAGTGATAAGGAATCTGCCTGCCAATGCAGGAAACAAGGGTTTGATCCCTGGTTCGGCAAGATCCCACATGTTGGGGAGCAACTAAGCCTTAGTGTCACAACTATTGAGCCTGTGCTCTAGAGTTCATGAGCCGCAATTACTGAGCTTGGAAGCTGCAGCCACTGAAGCTTCCATGCCCTAGAGCTCGTGCTCCGCAATAAGAAGTCACTGCAATGAGAAGCCCATGCAACACAAGTAAAGCAGCCACCACTCACAACTAGAGAAAAGTCTTTGCAATAACGAAGGCCCAGCACAGCCAAAAATAAATAAACAAAATTACAAAGAAAAAAACAATATATCAATAATACAGTGATCTTAAAAAAAAAAAAGAGTTCAGTAATAGCTACTGGGAAACAACCAGCAGTTTCTGCTACATGGAGTAATGGGATCAAAAGAAAGTATATCCCCTAGAAACAAGGTACCTTGCCTGACAGTCTAAAGGAAACAGTTCAGTTCAGTTGCTCGGTCGTGTCCGACTCTTTGTGACCCCATGAATTGCAGAGCGCCAGGCCTCCCTGTCCATCACCAACTCCTGGAGTTCACTCAAACTCACATCCATCGAGTCGGTGATGCNAAGGGAGTCTCTGCTGGTTGAGGCTCTTCCCTTCCTGCGCTGAGACTTGAAGGACACAGACTTTGCTTCCAAGAGCCAGGCCCTTTCTCCAGCCCCGGGTGGTGAAAGTTCTCATGCAGTGATTATATGCCTGTCACATCCCATTGCCCAGAACTCTCAGATGCCCAGGTTCTTGTTACGTGCTGCAGTCATCATGCCAAAGGGAGCAGCAACAAGTAAGTCATCCCTGTCACCGGGATTTGCGCTGTGGGCTTCTCCAGACACGGCCCTCTGCCCTGTTATGACGCTGGCCTCAGTGGGGGTCACCCTGCTATTGTATTCAGCAAGAGAGGCCACAGGCTTGCCCGCTGCCCTCGGCACATCCTGTTTAGCGGCCCCAAGAGTCCTGGCTCTTGCCCAGCGCTGTTGCCTCCTCCAGGGATGCTGTGCACGTTTTGTTTCCCCGGGACCGTGGGACACCAGGGCTTCAGGCCCCTGGTCTGAAAGGGGCTCGTCCTGCCACTTCTGTTCCTCAGCTGGGAGAATCAGCCATGCTGCGGGGGAGGGAATGAGGCAGGAGGTAGACCTGAGTGAGGAGTGGAAGTGGAGGGGTGAGATGGAGGCTTCCGCTGGGTGCGGGATGATGCTTGCTGAACCAGAGGTTGAGCTGATGGGAGGGTGACGGGGACGGTTGAGGAGCAGGGTGTTTGCTAGAGACTGTTGTGGTCTCGGAGTTTTGGGCATTTAAAAGAGGGCTCAGGTTGTCTCCGTCAGCTCAGGAGTAAGTGCTCTGGGTTGCTGTGAGGGTGGGTGGGAATTATGAGGACTCCATGGTGGTTCAGTTGGTAGTTAATCCGCCTGCAGAGTGGGAGACCTGGGTTCCGTCCCTGCGTCAGGAAGATCCCCTGGAGAAGGGAACGGCTCTCCACTCCAATGTTCCAGCCTGGAGAATTCCNGGCATCATATTATACATTTAACCATAATACCTGTGAATGAGGCTACTGTGTATGTTAAAACAAAAGTTTGTTATATTTTATGTCAGAAAACCCAGCATCACAAACAGATATTTCTATATATAGAAAAGTTCGATCAGATTATACTTCTAAATTTTCAGGCCTTAAAATCTAGCCTAAGGACTTCCCTGGTGGTCCAGTGGTTGAGAATCCACCTTGCAGTGCAGGGGACATGGTTTTGATCCCTGCTTGGGGAAGAGAGATCCTACAGGTATGTTTGGGGCAACTAAGTCCACATGCCACAACTAGTGAGGTGAAGAAGTGAAGTCGCTCAGTCATGTCTGACTCTTGCAACCCCATGGACTGTAGCCTGCCAGGCTCCTCCATCCATGGGATTTTCCAGGCAAGAATACTGGATTGGGTTGCCATTTCCTTCTCCAGGGGATCTTCCCAACCCAGGGATCAAACCTGGGTCTCCTGCACTGCAGGCAGACTCTTTACCGTCTGAGCCACCAGGAAAGCCACAACTAGAGTCTGTGCACCACAATGAAAGATCCTGTGTGATGCAACAAAGACCAGACGCAGCCAAATAAACTGAAGAAAAAAAAAATTTAGCTTACATTGTTAGAATGAAAAATACCATTTTTGATGCTGTTCAATAATAGTAATAAAGCAAAATTAAAAGGAAATTAACTATCTTTGGTTAGAGACAGGAAAAAAAAACAAGTAAAATTTAGGATTCCAAGCACTAAAAAGAATATAAGACTTGAAAATTATATTTTCCTTCTCTAGTAACTTAATTTTATCCAACTATCTTACTAGTTACAGCAGAAGTGAAGCTGATGGAAAGACTGGAAATATAATACAGTATTTTTCCGCTATTTATTTTTAAATGGTGACAGAAGTTAAGAGAACCAAGAAACTGAAATTCTAATTAATCTTCTGTCTCTGTCTCTCTCTTATATATTATCAGTTCAATCTTACTACTTGGTAAGAATTCGAATGCTCTCATTTAACTTGGGCATCAGCAAACATTTTCTGTAAAAGGCCATAGAAAACATTTTACAAAGGCTTTGTGGGTCCAGAAGCCCACAAATTTCTACTACTGGGAATAACAGAATTCTCTTTTGAAGGATAACGTATCACTTAATCAGAGTTCAAAGTCAGTGTTACCATTAAAAAATTTTTTTTAATCAATTAAAAATGGTCATCTGTCAGTGTTATAATAATACAATTTTATATATCTTACTTTTAAAAATGTCTTCCCTCATGCAGACAAGTACAATCAAATACTGACATTAATCTACAAGCATTTCTAATAGAGCATATTCACTGTTTGGAAGGCATTTATAGAATCTTATTACATTCTTCTGATATTTGCCTTTTAACATGTCATTATATTGTAGATTAAAAAATCACTTCCAATTAAAGATTAGGTAGAATCTCCTTAATTACAGTTAAGCAGCTTTAAAATATGAAAATTTCCTTTGCACTTGTTTCCTGGTCTGAAAAACACTGATTAAAGTTTGAGTTTGGAAAATATATCCACTGTAGATTTGAGCGGGAATTAAAATCTTAGTTTTAACTTCTGATAAAAATGAAAAGTATATAAGATGTATTAAAGCAATTTGACATTACTTATGTTTTAAATAATGCTAATTGTCAAACTGGCTTTACTCCAGTGTAATCAATCAATCACCGCTTTGCCTTTGCAGTTCTAGATTGAATTTATTAATAAACACTAGCAACTCTGCAGGAAAACCTAATTTCTGAAGCCATTTGTGTTCAACAGTAGTGGCTAAAGGCAGTACTGGCTCAGAAAAACTTCAACCTTGCCCCAGAGCTTTAAAAAAAGTCACAAGAAAACTTTGCCATTATTAAGTTACCAAATGACTGTGTCAAGTCAAGATACTCAGCTTCTATTTGTGACAAAAATTTATAGAACTGATGACAGTTAAGTCCATGAGAGTGAATGAAATTCACCACTGAGATTATATATGGATCAAGATGAATTCAAACCTTTTCCACAACATAGCAAATGAATAATACAATGGATAACTATACACTTGAAAAATCTTTCATTTTCACAATCTTTATAAGTTTGTCCAACTAAGTCTTCTGCACTACACATTATTTTTAACACATCCTAGCAGATTCCACTTCGGGTTGTACTTAATCAGTATTTTGGCAATTTAATTTAGAAGTAGTTTCTCCTGTAGTTGTTCCATGCAGCTGATTCAGTCTATGAAACTCTGCACTGACTCTGTGAATAAACAAATCAGCAGTATCAGTAACACCTGTCTAGTCATCAAGAGTCTAGAAAAAATACTTGAAATAAATTATCTTGTTTTTAGTTTACTACTGATGTCACTCCCAACATCCTCAACTCTTCAAGCAACTGTTTCTGCTGAGAGGCTAGCGGTCTTAACTAAGTTTATATTCTCTGGACACATTTCTTTGGCTACTACAAACAGACACAAATAACTCATCATTGGTAAATGATCTTCCCTGTTTGGCCCATAAATGAGCCATTCAGAAACTTAACTGCAGCCCTATTTTTATTCTTTTACTTTTGTGAAGAAATTTGGCTGTGATGAGATATTCTACTTGCTATTTTCTAAATTTTATGACCACTGTTTTCCTGAGTTAGCAGTATTGTGATGAGTGCTTAGTCTGAAAACGTCAATTGTCTTCTTCTGGTATATCTACAGTATGGACCACATGATAAGGACAATGCTTTGCCATTTCATCCAGTAACACACAACTTATGCTCCACTATGCCTTAAAAACATGACATTCAGAGTTCATCTTTTTTTTTTCTCATTTTGACTTGATGGGTATACAATGGTAACAAAATAAATAAATTAAAGGTTGCAGTATGGAGGTATGCCTGGCACTGAAAATGCTGCAGATTTATAACTGGGATTTGTAGTGCACTGAGCAGCAGTATGATGTGATGAGAAGAACATATAAGCTTTTTTTTTAATTTATTTATTTTAATTGGAGGCTAATTACTTTACAATATTGTAGTGGTTTTTGCCATACACGTTTCTTTTACAACCACTAAATTCTGCTGTTGCAGTATGAAAGCAGCCACAGACAATGTATAAACAAATGAGTGTGACTATATTCCAATAAAACTTTATTTATAAGTTTGACTTTGATAATATTTTCACATGTCCCCAAATATTATTTTGATTTTTTAACCATTAAAAAAATGTATAAGACATTCTCAGCACACAGGCCATATAAAAATAGGTGACAGGTCATAATGGAACTATGGCAGTGGAACTGGACTGCTGGACCACTTAATCCTCAGTTTCTGCCATCTCTAAATGAAGATATACCTCATAGGTGTCACTAAGGAAAAACTGAGTGAATATGTAAGTCATTTAGAACAGTGCCTAGCATATAAGCTTATTGACTGTTAATATTGCTTACTGAGTAGAATATAATTGCAAATGGGTTTCAATTCCTACTAACAACTCTGTATGACTTAAAACTCCCACTGGAGGTCTGAGCCAAGCAGCCTACTTGGAAGAATATTACAAGTGCTCCAAACAAGACACTTCCACAGTGTTAACACTATCCATGCTTCTGTTACACTGCCCACAGTCCTACTAGCAGTTTCATTCTTGAGTATTTCAAACCTTTTCTCAGGTGTTGGAGACAACCCCACCATAAGAAAAATTTCTGAACAGACTATCTCTATCCTAAAGTTATACTACAGATCTAGATTAGTGAGCAAGGCTCAGATGGTAAAGCGTCTGCCTGCAACACTAGAGACGCGGGTTCAATCCCTGGTCAGGAAGATCTCCCGGAGAAGGAAATGGTAACCCATTCCAGTATTCTTGTCTGGAAAATCCCATGGACCAAGAAGCCTGGTAGGCTACAGGCCATGGGGTCGAAAAGAGTTGGACATGACTGGGGTCGCAAAGAGTTGGACACGACTGAGCGACTTCACTTTCACTTTCAGGAATAAAGTGAAATTTTAAGAAGCAGTATTTGGGGCAATAACAATTTCATACTAGAAATTCATAAATAAATCAGTCTGTATGAGCAAATGAAATTTAAACAAATCTTTTGGTGATGACTACAAGGCCTTGCATGAGACTCAATACCTCTAAAAGACATACCTTTATTACCCCAAAATAATTCATGCTTATCTAATTTCATTGCTCTGAAACAAATCATGTTAAATATAAGAAAATCACAAAAGGTAGATTACATTTATTCATTATTTCCATATGCACAAGTGTGCATCAAATATTTATGCCAAAAAACTCAGGCAACAAAGGACTAAAGGCCTTTCCTTCTGGATTAATTACCTCAATTTTAGATGTTCAATCCTACCCCACATTATGAAATATATGTGTTTCTACAGACAGTAAAATATGGTGTCTCTGATTTTATTCTCACTTATTTCGTTTCTTCTAAATCTACTTGCTTTACAAAAAAAAATGTATTACCTGTAAGAGAAAAAAGTAAAAATGTATTCATTAAAAGAGTTTGGAAAAGATACAAAAGCAAACTACCCAAAATAGTGTTTTCAGTTAAAATCATAGTAACTGCTTACCTACAACCAGGCCACATTCAGGACAGATCATATCACCAGCTCTGTAGTCCTCCACTAGGATCGCATCTGGATGGTTTGGACATGTGACTCTTGGAAGAGCATCCAAACTACACGCATAAAAAAAAAAATTAAATATCCTTCTAACCAATATGCAACAAAGTACTAATCTTTTGGAGGGGGAAAGAGGTGGATTTCAAACACTTTCCCAATAAATTTACAGTACATTTACACTTATAATACATTTAAGCTCCAATTTCAAAGTAAACATCCTAGTTACGTTACTTTAAATCCTACTCAGTAATTAACAGATACTACTGGAACTGCCTTTTTAAAGAATAGTTCCTGGTTTGCAGAACGGAAGGCTTTAAAAATGTAAACAGAAAACAAGCATTTTTTTTTAACATGTAGACTATTAAAATGTTTATAAACCTTGATTGGTATGGAAATGACTACCTACCATTGTAACATGCAACATGTACATATAACCATCTGGTCTGCGACCCTTGACACTTACTTCTCTGGTGAAAGAATAAATTTCAAGTCTGTGTTTTTCTACTCGCTGGATACCTTAGTAATAAACTTGAATGTACACTGAACCTAAAAATGATACAAACCAAGGTGGTAGAAGTGGCTCTGCTGAACTTAGGATGATTTCATTTAGTCCAGAACTGAGTTTGTTAGCACTCAAGAAATGACTTCAAAAGCTACTTTTAAATCTATTTGTGATATTAATAATTTGCTCAATTATTTTATTTTGAAAATAAGCAGTATGGGGAAGACACATCAGCCTAAACTGATCTGAAGGAATCAGTTCTAAAAACTACCAAAGATATTTAACATAGATTTAATAATTATTTTTATGGCTGTGGTGTATTACAATCACAAATGTCTGGTATCATTGAAAATAAGCCCTTCACTTGAAGTAATATAGGACAAGCTTCACAAACATATATATAAAAGACAACATCAACTATTCTTGAAGTATGTCAACAGGTATTTGTGGTTTTGGATAAAGTTTCTCAAACTAGCAAACACAGTTCAGAAGGGTAACTTTTGACAGAGGTGATATCCACTGAAAAACTGATAAAATAATTCATATTCCCAACAACCCATATTCAGGTTAACCAGAACACATCTTGAATCTTCTCACTGGGAAAACAGGGAATGGAGGTTTAGTTTACATTCACATTTATTAAACTCTTGAGAGTCCCTTGGGCTGCAAATCAGATCAATCAATCCTAAAGGAAATCAATCCTGAATGACGCAGCAGCTAAAGCTAAGCTAAAGCTCCAATACTTTGGCCAGCTGATGTAAAGACATAACTCACTGGAAAAGACTCTGATGCTGGGAAAGACTGAAGCCAAGAGAAGCGGGTGACAGAGGGTGAAATGCTTGGATGGCATCACTAACTCAAAAAGACATAAGTCTGAGCAAACTGGGATATAGTGAAGCACAGGGAGGCCTGGTGTGCTGCATTCCATGGGGTTCTAAAGAGTTACTGAACAACATGCTTATTCCATAAACTTCTACCAGGAAAATATTTTAATAAATTATAATAAATAAAACATTAAAAAAATAGTATAAATTATTTTTTAAAACTGTGTCAAAATAAAGGACAGTGTTAGAAAAGTTAACAGTAATTACAAATGTGTACAATGGGCAGCCACATGGCACACAGCATTCGAAGGACTGATATATTTTGTACTATTAAAAAGCAGAATATTGTGCATGTATAAAAATGATATGGGAACAACTCAAAGATATGCTGAGTGAAAGAGTAACATAGGGATTTCAGAGAAAACTGAAAAAAGAACTACAGTTATATGCAATAACATGAGTAAATCTCCAAATGCTGACCAAAGGACACCAGACACAGAGGAATACATACGCATTTACATATAAAGTTTAAGTCAGGCAAAAAAAAAATCTATAATGTTAAGAATAAGGATGGAGTTTTCTTTGAGAAAGAGTACTGACTGAGGGCATAAAGGTTTCCAGAGTGCTGCTGCTGTTAGTGGTATTTGATCGGGAGACTTGGGTGACAGCTACGTGTGCGTGCTCACTTTGTAACTGAACTGCACACTTAAAATCTGTGTGCTAAACAACTTCACAAAAAAAGGTAAAAAGCAAGATGGCATTCATTTTTTATATTAGACTACTTTTTGGAAGGAAGAGAGGTTAGGATTATATGAATATGTTTGTTAAACCACAGAATCACTAGGAAAACACCAAGAAACTGGTTACAATGACTGCTTTGGAGAAGAATTAGATGGCTAGGAGTGAGGGAAAAAAGAAACTGCTTTTCACTTTTCTTCTTGCTTTTTATGATTTGCATGTGTTACCTATTCAAAATAAAATAAAATTGTGCTCAAGCAGTTAACTTTTAATTAAATAACCCACAAGAGTAATACAAAAGAGGTAAGAGTAGGTTAGTGGGGGAAGTAAGGGAAAGAAATGAGAGGGAAGGAATGGAGTAAACCACCACCATTGACATTAAAACAACTTAGGCTGCCTAAGAAGCCACATAATTCCAAACTTCATTTTACAGCTATCCTTTACTATGTGTCTAGTACTGTACATCTATTATTAATCTTCATTAGCAACTCTTCAAATTAAGCATTGCTGCTACTGCTAAGTTGCTTCAGTCGTGTCCAACTCTGCGCGACCCCATAGACAGCAGCCCACGAGGCTCCCCCACCCCTGGGATTCTCCAGGCAAGAACACTGGAGTGGGTTGCCATTTCCTCTCCAATGCATGAAAGTGAAAAGTGAAAGTGAATTTACTCAGTCGTGTCCAACCCTCAGCAACCCCATGGACTGCAGCCTTCCAGGCTGCTCCGTCCGTNTCCAGGCAAGAACACTGGAGTGGGTTGCCATTTCCTCTCCAATGCATGAAAGTGAAAAGTGAAAGTGAATTTACTCAGTCGTGTCCCTCAGCAACCCCATGGACTGCAGCCTTCCAGGCTGCTCCGTCCGTGGGATTTTCCAGGCAAGAGTACTGGAGTGGGGTGTCACTGCCTTCTCCACAAATTAAGCATTACCTCTATTTTAAAGATTATGCTCAGAGAATGATTTTCCTGAAGTCACAGAACTAATGAGTGGTAGAGTTTAAATTTGAACTCACAACATTTGTGTCCTTCTCTATGAAAACACCAAGCAGTTTCACAGTCCAGTAACTGTCCCTCTTCCTCAGGGGGACAAAAGCTATCACAGAATTACCAACATCCACCTTTGTTCTCACAGGTAAAAAACTCAAAGAGATGGACAACTGCAATAAGCCTAGGGAAAATTTATTTCAAAGAAATATCTCAGATTTTTTCTTTTAATGAAGAAAATAAAGCACACAAAGGAAATGTATTAAGAATCTATCAAGTGAATTTACTATATGTAACTACTACAATATGTTATAATAAAGCCCCAATATAACCATATTCATAGCAGATCTGCCGTAGGAGAATGTTATATATAGGTGTCCTTGGGAAGCTAGTTCTCCATTTACCTACAAGGAACCCTAACCTGACAGAGCCACACCCAAATAGAATGATTGAGCATTTAATCACTGAATTACAATCAGTAAACAGTGTCACTGGCCATAAGAGTTGTTTCCAAGTAGTTTAGCTAAGGCTGCCTCCTGCCCCATCTTTTTAAAATACAGTAACATAAAGTAGTAAGCCTTGGTACTCACCAGAGAGGGCCTGGACTACTCAAAGATTATCATTTTGTGATGATGGCTTTCATCAGGAACTCAATTCCCAAGATGAGAACAAGTTCAGAAAAATTATGCCAGAGTTACCTTGCTTTCCAGAAGCTACATAACTTAATCTGATGTGTTTAATACATTATGAGTTACCAAGTGTGACAACAGGAAACAGATATCTGAGATTCTATACTCTGTTCTAATACTAACCTTGGAAAAGTCAACATGAGCATGACTCAGTTTACACTTAGGCAAAAATCCTAATATCTACCTCAGGGTCATGAGAGACATAATTAGGGTCTGCAAGCATTTTTCATGTCACAGGATTAAAGGCTGTCTCTAATGGCACTGTATGCATTTGCAGTAGGTATCAATCAGTACATCACATTTTTAAAATATGTTAGTGATGTCTCTGCTGCTGCTGCTGCTAAGTCGCTTCAGTCGTGTCCGACACTGTGCGACCCCACAGATGGCAGCCCACCAGGCTCCCCCGTCCCTGGGCTTCTCCAGGCAAGAACACTGGAGTGGGAGTGACTTCCCAGTATGTTAATTCTCTGCAGGCAAAATTTTCTTCAGGAGTATGCAGATGACNACCCCACAGATGGCAGCCCACCAGGCTCCCCCGTCCCTGGGCTTCTCCAGGCAAGAACACTGGAGTGGGAGTGACTTCCCAGTATGTTAATTCTCTGCAGGCAAAATTTTCTTCAGGAGTATGCAGATGACATCTCTAGAGAGATCTCTTAAGGAGACTTATCAACTCTTCAGAAATACCTTAGCTTCCACTTCAAAAGGCCTCGGAGATGGCTATCAGTTTACCAACGCTGACGTCCCTAACTTTTTGTCAGATGGATAAAGGCCTAGAACTAACCCTTTCCCGCTCTCTAGAAGAGGATTCAGGGACCTTCGGCTGGCAGACCAACAGATAAAAAAACAAGCGTAGAAAATTTAAGAAAAAAGGACAGTTGGATCATACGCAAAAGACCCGAGGCCAGGGGCTGGAGACACCGGAGCCCCCTCCACGATAGTGCCTGGGTGAGAAAACGTCCAAGGACGCTGGAGGAGAGACGCCGGCGGCGCGTCACCCCCTGCGACACCCCTGACAGCCCTGCGTCTGGAAGTGCCTTTGTCCCGGGCGGCCAGCCGGTCCGGCTGCCTCTCCCCGCACTTCCGAGGCGTTCGTTCTGCTCGACGAAGCAGCGGGAGCGGCCGCCCTGCTAGCCCCGGCACTAGCCGCCCGCCCTTCAGCTGGCTGGGCTCTACATGACGTACTAACCGGCTGGTAGACGCCATCTTCCCGGCCACTGCGGCTCCAGCTACAAACAACGACAGACGCAACCGCAAACAGGAAGAGACAGTGGCGACGAAACGCAGCGAGACTGGCTTTTATAGGCAAGTCGCCCACGCAGTCGTAATAGGGCGGGGCTACGGGTCCGGAGAAGGGCCAAGAACAGTGAGCTCGGGAACGCCCCGTGCTTTGCGTTTCCTTATTTCCCTATTCACTTTCGGTCATTTTCTATGTGGCTGGGCAAATATAGGAAATCACCCGGGAAAATTCCCAAGGGCACTCTGCAAACGTGCTGCACCAGAGATACCCTCAACTTAACTGAGTTACAACACAAAATACTGGGCTTCGTGGAGGGGGCAAAGCCCGCATCAGTTCACTTCAGTTCAGTCGCTCAGTTGTGTACGATTCTTTGCGACCCCATGAACCGCAGCAAGCCAGGCCTCCCTGTCCATCACCAATTCCCGGAGTTCACTCATACTCATGTCCATCGAGTCGGTGACACATCCAGCCATCTCATCCTCTGTCATCCCTTTCTCCTCCTGCCCTAAATCTTTCCCAGCATCAGGGTCTTTTCAAATAAGTCAGTTCTTCCCATCAGGTGGCCAAAGTATTGGAATTTCAGTTTCAACATCAGTCCCAGCAATGAACACCCAGGAATGATCTTTAGGATGAACTGGTTGGATCTCCTTCCAGTCCAAGGGACTCTCAAGAGTCTTCTTCAACAACACAGTTCAAAGGCATCAATTCTTTGGCACTCAGCCTTCTTTATAGTCCAACTCTCACATCCATATGTGACCACTGGAAAAACCATAGCCTTGACTAGACGGACCTTCGCTGACAAAGTAATGTCTCTGCTTTTTAATATGTTGTCTAGGTTGGTCATAACTTTCCTTCCAAGGAGCAAGTGTCTTTTAATTTCTTGGCTGCAATCACCATCTGCAGTGATTTTAGAGCCCCCAAAAATAAAGTCTGACACTGTGTCCACTGTTACCCATCTATTTCCCATGGAGTGATGGGACCAGATGCCATGGTCTTAGTTTTCTGAATGTTGAGCTTTAAGCCAACTTTTTCACTCTCCCCTTTCACTTTCATCAAGAGGCTCTTTAGTTCTTCCTCACTTTCTGCCATAAGGGTGGTGTCATGTGCATATCTGAGGTTATTGATATTTCTCCCGGAAATCTTGGATCCAGCTTGTGCTTCCCCCAGCCCAGCGTTTCTCATGATGTACTCTGCATATAAGTTAAATAAGCAGGGTGACAATATACAGCCTTGATGGACTTCTTTTCCTATTTGGAACCAGTTTGCTGTTCCATGTCCAGTTCTAACTGTTGCTTCCTGACCTGCATACAGGTTTCTCAAGAGGAAGGCAGGTGGTATGGTATTCCCATCTCTTTCAGAATTTTCCACAGTTTGTGATCCACACAATCAAAGGCTTTGGCATAGGCAATAAAGCAGAAACATGTTTTTCTGGAACTCTCTTGCTTTTCCCATGATAAAGTGGATGTGGGCAAAGCCCTCATGCCCGAAGGCTAAACACCCCTCCCGCCGCCTGGAGTCAGCTGATCCAGTTTGACCACAATTCTTACTTGCCAAAGGGGTGATTCCACCAAGATATTCAGAAAAAAGAGAAATTCACTTAGGTCAGCCCCCAAAAGTGTCAATTCAGGCTCTATCATCAGCTAGCAAGCTTCTTAGGTACGTCCTTTGCACATTGGGGTAAGTGGCAATAGTATATCTGCCTTGCGCACCCTTTTAGAATTGGCAGGAGATGAAATAAAACCATGTGAGATCACTGTCTCAGTGAGGCAGGGAGATGTGGGTCCTACCTTGACTTGTTTTCATGATCTTTGCAAATGTGGCATAGCTGAAATACAGAGAACTTAGCAAAACTGGTTAGATACTGCAAAAGGACTCTAGGTTTATTAATTAGCCAAACTAATATCAGAATAGTAATCAAAATAACAGCAACACTATCACTACTTTGCTGAAAACAAATCACCCTTGACCCTGGGGGAATTGGAAGAAAAAAGGTGCTCCCGTCTATGGGGAGGAGAACTTAGAATATAGTGGCTGCTTTGTTCTTTGAGCATGAGACTTAAATGCCACTGACCCCTCAATATTTCCCTGAAAGGTGGGACAAACTCGTTTCCTTAGAAAGAACAAGAGGCCGAAGTTTAGGCACTGAAATCCAGATGGAGTTCGGAGAGCATTTTGTGTGTGTGTTTGGCGGGGGGGTGTCTTCTGTGCCCTAATACTGTAATTTAAAAACTTGATTGTGCTTTTGTGGGAGATTTCTCCCTCAATATCTGGAAAAGTTTCAAAAGGCCAATTTATTTTAGCTGTGCCAAGTGAAACCCCGGAAAGAGATTGAATCCAGCAAGAAGTTTTCATAGTGGAGCCCTTTGGCTTGGGAGAAGAAAAGAGAGGAGAAGGAAGGGAACTGGGCACCCCTAGAGAATTAAGATAAGGACCTAATTGTTTACGGTAGGCATTCAGTAATGTTTGTGGAAGGAAGAAACCATCAAAGAAATTGAAACCTCAGAGGAAGGAAGCTGGGCAATTGGTGAATTACTCCTGCCCCATCTGGAAAATCTCTGTCATAATCTAGCTAAGATTTCTTTTATATTAAAACACAGGCAGCTAAGGCAGGCCATTCCGCTTTTTGTTGTTAGAACAGCATTGGCATTTTATAAAGCATTTTCATCAACATTATTCCACTTGATCTTTGTACCTGATCCTAAATTGTACCCCACACAGAGAGTTGGGGTTTTGTCACCTAGGAATCAGCATTCACCAACACTGCTGGTTGGTTAACATCATCACTTTAACAACATTTACTTGATTAATTAATTTAAAATGTTTATTCAAATCTATTTAAGCTAACTTTTTTTTAAGCTAACTTTTTTTTACTTTATTCTACTTTACAATACTGTATTGGTTTTGCCATACATTGACATGAATCCACCACAGGTGTACACGAGCTCCCAATCTTGAATCCCCCTCCCACCTCCCACCCCACATTGTCTTCCCCTCAGTCTTTGCTAGCATCAGTATCTCTTCCAATGAGTCGGGTCTTTGCATCAAGTGGCCGAAGTATTAGAGCTTCAGCTTCAGTAGCAGTCCTTTCAATGAACATTCAAGACTCACTTCCTTTAGGATTGATTGGTTGGATCTCCTTGCATTCCAGGGACTCTCAAGAATCTTCTCCAAACACCACAGCATTAATTATTTGGCGCTCAGTTTTCTTTATGGTCTGACTCTATAGATTCGCCTTTTCTGTACTTTTCATGTAACTGGAATCATAGTAAATGTGGTCTTTTATGTCCAGCTTCTTCCTCTTGGTTTAATGTTATGGAGGTTCATTAGATTTATCTTATGGCCTCACTTTTGGAAGCATTGATATGTGAGTGTTTGTTATAAAAGTGTCTATATGATGATATTACAGAAGGTGACAAATTCCTAACTTAAGCAAGATTTGAGAAATATTTGACTGGAAATTATGGAATATTTGAAATATGTCATGAGACATATTCTGCTGGACTAGGAATAACTGAGGATTCGCTGAAATGCATGACTGGCTCTGACTAGGATTCTTTTGGAAATGAGATAAAATGCCTGGAACATACTTCTAGAAATGTGAGGAGTTCTTATTTTAATTTTTAAAATGTTTTATTGTGTATGAAGATTTTAAAACACACTAAAAATTAGAGAAAATACTATAATCCTCATATACCTATCATCCTGATTAAACAGTTATTATGGTTATCATGAATTTGCCACATTTGTTTTATGTATCCTTTTCTTCCGTGTTTTCTCCTTTTGCTAGAGTATTTTAAAAAACAAATCCCATACATCATCTTGGTGCATACATTACTCTACATTTTTAAAAAACATGGACTTTTAAACCTTTTTATATAGCTAAATTGCTGTTGTCGTTGTTCAGTTACTAAGTCAGGTCCAACTCTCTGAGACTCCATGGTTTCATACGGTTCTCATGGTAAGAATACTGGAATGATCTACCATTCCCTCCTCCAATGGGCCACATTTTGTCAGAACTCTCCATTATGACCTGTCCATCTTGGGTGGCCCTCCATGGTGTGGCTCATAGCTACACTGAGTTATGCAAGCCCTTTTGCCACAACAAGGCTCTGATCCATGAAGGGGATAGAGCATAATAACACTTACAAAATACTTTTGCTCACTAAGTTTCCAGGTGGCAATGGCCCTGGGCCTGCTTCTTGCTGGTTTGGCTACACTGGGCAGAAAGGTAAAGCCCTGCTGAAGGTGGCAGGGGGCCAGAGAGGGAAAGGGAAGGCCCCACGTGGAACTGCAAGACCTAGTTAAGTTCTTGGAAGTAACCCTGAGATTCTTCTGAATTGGGCCATCTGTCAGGCATCTCACATTCATCATCTTATCTAGTTCTTAGTTATCTTGTCAGGCAAGAACTATTAGTTTCCTTTTAAAATCTTAGGTTGAATAGATACATTGCCCAGGGTTACACAAATAAGTTAGTGCTCATGATAGAATTAAAAGCCAGGAATGACTGACATCAAAATTGTCCTACTTCTCTGCAGCCCTACTATGTTACTGTTACTGCAGGACTATATTTTTAAGCCCAAATCACTGTGCCCTGGGAAATATAGGTTACATCTGTAGAAGCATTCATTATCCTTTTGATTCTTTAATAAAGGCATAAAGTTTTATTTAAATTCAGGTAGAAGTAGTAATAAACATTAATAATCATGATATTAATAGTATTAGTAAGCACTCATATAGCACTACCTATGGCAACCCACTCCAGTACTCTTGCCTGGAAAATCCCATGGACGGAGAAGCCTGGTGGGCTGTAGTCCATGGGGTTATGAAGAGTCAGACACAACTGAGCGACTTCACTTTCACTTTTCACTTTCATACATTGGAGGAGGAAATGGCAACCCACTCCAGTGTTCTTGCCTGGAGAATCCCGGGTATGGGGGAGCCTGGTGGGCTGCCGTCTATGGGGTTGCACAGAGTCAGACACAACTGAAGTGACTTAGCAGTAGCATGTGCCAGGTACTATTTTAAGGCTTTGCATATATTAAATATTAACTTATTTAATCTTTCCAACAACTTTATAAGTTGGATACTATTATTGTCCCCACTTTATGCATGGGTAAATTAAGGCACAGAATGGTTAAGTAACTAGTCTGAAGTCACACAGCTAGTGAATAGAAGATCTCAGATTTGGAGCCTAGCAATTTGGCTTCAGAGTCCTATTAGAAACTCAATATACAGAAATTCAGCTTACAGACTTTAAGATCAGGAAATGAGTTTAACAAGAAGTGTACCTGTAGCTATTGTGTGGGCTTGATTTTGTGGAGCAGCTGTACTCCAAAATATTCTAGCCAGCTGTCTGCCTAGGGACCCTTATGTTTGTCAGTTCATTACTACCTAAACTGTAACGTGCTTGGCTCATGTGCATAGTCCCTGCCTGACTCATATTCCATTGTTAAATGTACTTGCATATGTGATCCTGAATTTAACCTTTCCATTTGTTTGTTGGTTTATTTGAAATCTTTGATTCTCCTGTACTGGCAGCTTGTTGTCCATTTGAGAATAAATCTATTTTTCCACTGAGAAAAGGCAGCAGCTTCTTCAAGTGTTAGGAAGGAGAATATAGAATTAAAACATTAATAATCTATAAATATAAAATATTAATTGTCATTATCTCCCTACAGAATCAAGGAAGAAGAGTGCAGAAATTAACTCACTTTTTAATTCAGTGTTCAGCGGGCAGTAGTTTCTTTTAAACTTCGAAATTACTCTGCTAAAAACAAAACAGAACAAAACAAAATAACTCTAAAGGGTTCACACTAGTACCTTGTGACTTTTAATATCAATATTTTTTCCAAAATGATGTCATTTGACAATAAGTATATGACTTCAAAAGTTATGCTACACTATTTAATGTCATTTAATTATATGTCTTGAAGTCAATATTTTTTCCAAAAATAACAACATTCTCATTTTATAATTTTTTAAAATGGGGATATTGAATGATATATGAGATTGTAATTTTCTAAAAATGTTTCTTAAGTCATTTATTTAATGTAAATAAGATTTGGCTTTAAAGTCTTACAGTGGTTTTTGTGTAATGAACTGTTGGGAGAAAATGAGAACATGAAATACATTCATGTGATCCATTACTTGATGCTTTTTAAAGACAGAATTTTAACATTACTGTTTCCATGAAAAATCACATGTTAAAAACCTTATTGTATAAAATGCCTATTTTCAAATAATCTCTTATTATTTGTGTATTAAATTAAGTTCATTAATTATAAAGTATAACTATGTGATAAGAATATAAAATTGCTCTCATTACTGTTTCTCCTAATGGCCACACATTGCTCACAGTATTATAAATTGATACAACTCCTTTAGAAAGCAATTCAGTGATACTCCAAAATGATTCAGATGTAAAAGCCTCTTGAGCCAGTTATCTCACTTCTGAGATCCAGAGTAAGGAAATAATCTAAAATATGAGATACTATATTCATGAAGATGTCCATTGCAATGTTATTTATAATTTTAGCAAGATAAATGATAAAAATAGGAAAATTGAAATTTTTGTTGTAACATTATAAAACAGAAGCAACATTTACCTTTGAAACAGGAGAATAATATACAGACAGTCCCTAAAATCTCAGTGCAATTTAGGCAGCAAAACTAAGGCATGTGCTGAGACCCTTTTCTAAGCAACGCTTTACCAGGGTTGATTCTGTTACTACAGGTGCTTGAAAATAAATGGTGGTGAGCTCACTGAGAGGTGAAGTATCCTAATGTATTGTTTGGACCTTTGTAACTAATCTTTCACATAGAGAAGACATCCAATAACTGTGGCTTAAGTGAGCTATCGGTTGATTGAATGAAAGAATAGATTTTAAAATATCTTTATTCTCACTATTCTTCACAATAATTAAACCAAATTAGTGAAGTTTTACAAAGAGTTTTCCCATTATATCTAACTTTTCCTTCCCGCCTCACCCCCCTCCACCCCCAGTACTTTCTCCTGTCTATAGAATTATATATTACCTGCTCATTCTCACTATTTTCTGATCTTTCCTACCTAAGATCTTACTACCTAAAATCTTACTAAAATCTAAAACACTAAAATCTTACTAAAATCCTAAAATCTTACTACCTAAGATTTTGCTCTTTTGCATTAACGAGATGAAAGGACAGCCCACACTTATGAAATAAAGCATTTTCACCCCCTGTCTTGCCACTAATCTTGGCCAAAATGGGTAATTTCTATCCAGTTTCTCATGTTCAGACATCAAGAGTCCATATTATCACTACTAGACTTCACTTTCATGCATTGGAGAAGGAAATGGCAACCAACTCCAGTGTTCTTGCCTGGAGAATCCCAGGGATGGGGAGGCCTGGTGGGCTGCTGTCTATGGGGTGGCACAGAGTCGGACATGACTGAAGCGACTTAGCAGCAGCAGCAGCAATATTATTATCTGAGTATTAACAGTGTGCCCACTATTCTTTCCTTTATTTTATTTATTCATTTTTTTTTTTNCAGGGATGGGGAGGCCTGGTGGGCTGCTGTCTATGGGGTGGCACAGAGTCGGACATGACTGAAGCGACTTAGCAGCAGCAGCAGCAATATTATTATCTGAGTATTAACAGTGTGCCCACTATTCTTTCCTTTATTTTATTTATTCATTTTTTTTTTTGGCTGCTCTGCACAGCATGTGGGATTTTAGTCCCCGGATCAGGGGTCCAATCCACATCCCTGCACTAGGAGTGGGGAGCCTTAACTACCGAACCACTAGGGAAGTCCCAACAAAGTGCCCACTCTTAATGAGTATTTTAAATGACAGTATGGTAAGTAATTTCGATATATAGCTTAATAGAAGTGGTGTTCAATACACTATCATAATTTTCTTATTACACTATAATAATTTTATTATTTAAAATACTTTTATTGGGACGGGTTCTTTCAAGTTAAAAAAAATGAAAGTTAACATGATTGTAGTTTTTTCTATTAAAAGCGCAAAACTGACAAAGGGTTAGCAATCTTCTATTGTTTTAATTACTTTATGGCATTTATATCTAGATGCAGTATGAAAAACTGCATAGGAAGCCCCTGTCATTTGATTGAATACATCTGTTCCCACCCAGTATTTTGACACCTTAGGCTAATTTTGTAGAATTCTCATCAAAATGCTCACTCTTAATATGTCTTTGGACTATCATCTTTATCATTTCAGTTAGGTTAAATTCTGACTGTAGTCTGACATTATTTGTGAGTGAGGGATTGGCTATGTCTTTCTGAGTTCTTTTCTGTTATGTGGAAGTTAATGTTAAAAAAAAAAAAATTCGCTACAAACCTGAGGTCGATAGTTTGATTTTACAATAGAGATCCTAAGACTTTCCCACTAAACTAAATGGTCGCAACTTTCTACATCTAAAATAGCTAAACTTGCTTGAGTCTTTCAAATTTTCATACAATTGTTCCAGAGTAAAATGATACAAGCTACACTTTGAGTTAATGAAAATTTAGTTATAACTTGCTTTCAGACAGCTACATACTCTGTGATAGATTTATTTCTTTTACTCAACAGTATTTGGATCTACTAATATGGCAATATACTTTTCCACTTAATTGATTATGAAATAGAGAGAGATAGATATGTAACTTCTTAAGATCATTTGTTGAGCACTGTAGACAGCTATTCCTATTTCCTGAACAAAACGCTGTGCATGGGGATGTGACATCACACTGGCAGTCATTCAGTTCCTCTGACTTCCCAAGCTCCTTTCACCTCAGCATCTGGGCCAAACGATGTCACTCTTTACAGCTCAACTCATACTGCTATGTTGAAATTGTATAAGCAACGGCCTGACAGTCTTGAAATTATGTATTTTTTCAAATATTTTATTTGAGGAAATGAAAACTAAATTCTGAGCATAAGAAAGATTTTATTACTATTTTGATATGGTCCAATAACTAATTTCCATAATTCAAATTCATGTAAAAGGCATATATATCCTGCCAGGGCATAATCATCTATTAATATATTTTTATTTTCTTTGCACAAACAGGTCGTATTCAATAATGTCTTCATTTTTTTCAAGTAATGGAGATGAACTGCATTCTTACTAGGTATCATAACCCAACAATTTTGCCAATAATGGAGGAATTAGTTATTTCCAGTTTTGTGATATTATAGGTAATGCTGTCATGAACATCCTTGTTCATAATTGTGAGTGACAGTTTGCATGTTCAAAGTGTAAATACCTAACAACAGAATCAGGGTATCAAAGGACATGCTTTACAATATTTTGATAGATATTGTGGAATTGCCCTCCAGAGATGATGCACCATTTCAAGTGTCCATTTCCCCATGTTCAGAAGAATATGAGATAGCATTATCAGCATCATTTCAGACTGAGAACCAAGCCCCGATTTACTTCAGTTCAGTTAAGTTGCTCAGTCATGTCTGACTCTTTGCAACCCAATGGACTGCAGCACGCTAGGCTTCCCCATCCAACACTAACTGCCGGAGCTTACTCAAACTCATGTCCATCGAGTTAGTGATGGTCCAACCTCTTCTCCTCCTGCCTTCAATCTTTCCTAGCATCAAGGTCTTTTCAAATGAGTCAGTTCTTCACATATGATGGCCAAAGTATAGGAGGTTCAGCTTTAGCATCAGTCCTTCCAATGAGTATTCAGGACTGATTTCCTTTAGGATGGACTGGTTGGATCTCCTTGCAGTCCAAGGGACTCTCAAGAATCTTCTCCAATACCACTGTTCAAAAGCATCAATTCTTCAGCTCTCAGCTTTCTTTATAGTCCAACTCTCACATCCATACATGATCACTGGAAAAACCATAGCTTTGACTAGATGGACCTTTGTTGGCAAAGTAATGTTTCTGCTTTTAAATATGCTGTCTAGGTTGGTCATAACTTTTCTTCCAGGGTACATGCATCTTTTAATTTTATGGCTACACACAATCTGCAGTGATTTTGGAACACCCCAAAATGAAGTCTGTTACTATTTCCACTGTTTCCCCATCTATTTGCCATGGAGTGTTGGGGCTGCATGCCAGGATCTTAATTTTCCAAATGTTGAGTTTTAAGCCAACTTTTCATTCTCCTCTTTCACTTTCATCAAGAGGCTCTTTAGTTCCTCTTCACTTTCCGCCATAAGGGTGATGTCATCTGCATATCTGAGGTTATTGATAGTTCTCCCGGCAATCTNAATGTTGAGTTTTAAGCCAACTTTTCATTCTCCTCTTTCACTTTCATCAAGAGGCTCTTTAGTTCCTCTTCACTTTCCGCCATAAGGGTGATGTCATCTGCATATCTGAGGTTATTGATAGTTCTCCCGGCAATCTTGATTCCAGTTTGTGCTTCATCCAGCCTGGCATTTCTCATGATGTATTCTGCATATAAGTTAAATAAGCTGGGTGACAATATACAGCCTTGACATACTCCTTTCCAATTTAGAACTAGTCTGTTGTTCTCTGTCCAGTCTAACTGTTGCTTCTCGACCTGCATACAGATTTCTCAGGAGGCAGGTCAGGTGGTCTGGTATTCCCATCTCTTTCAGAATTTTCCACACTTTATTGTAATACACACAGTCAAAGGTTTTGGCACAGTCAATAAAAAAGAAATAGATGTTTTTCTGGAACTCTCTGATCCAGCGGATGTTGGCAATTTGATCTCTGGATCCTCTGCCTTTTCTAAATCCAGCTTGAACATCTGAAAGTTCATGATTAACATACTGTTGAAGTCTGGCTTGGAGAATTTTGAACATTATTTTACTAGCATTAGACAGTGGAATTGTGCAGTAATTTGAACATTCTCTGACATTGACTTTCTTTGGGACTGGAATGAAACTGAATTTTTCAGTTTTGTGGCCACTGCTGAATTTTCCAAATTTGCTGGCNTACAAGAACCTGAAACTTAGGCCTAGTGTAGCCTGTTGAGCCTGTCATGGCTCTGGTCTGGCTCTAACAAGGGGACAACAAAGGTTGAGATGGTTGGATGGCATCACCAACTCAATGGACAAGAGTTTGGTAAACTCTGAGATTTATGATGGACAAGGAGGCCTGGCATGCTACAGTCCAGGGAGTGGCAAAGAGTCAGACATGTCTGAGCAACTGAACTAAACTGAACTGATGGCCATGCTCAGTAAATCTTTAATCCAATTTTCTGTTGAGGGCTGTGTTCCCTCCCTGTTGTTTGACCTGAGGCCAAACTATGATGGAGTTAATGAAGATAATGGTGACCTCCTTCAAAAGGTCCTGTGCATACACTGCTTCACTCAGGGCCCCCAACCCTGCAGCAGGCCATCACCAGCCCACGCCTCCAACTGAGACTCCTGGACACTCAGGGGCAAGCCTGAGTCAATCTCTTGTGGGGTCACTGTTCTTTTCTCCTGAGTCCTGGTGCACACACAGTTTTGTTTGTGCCCTCCAAGAGTCTGTTTCCCCAGTCCTGTGTAAGTTCTGGTGGCCCTACGGTGGGGTTAATGGCCACCTCCTCCAAGAGGGCTTACGCCATACCCAGGTATACTGCACCCAGAGCCCCTGCCTCTGCAGCAGTTCACTGCTGACCTGTACCTCTGCAGGAGACAGTTGAACACAGTTCTGTCTCAGTCTCTGTGCAGTCTCTGGGTCTCTGTGGCTCAAAACAAAGTTTGTTTGAGCCCTCTGAGCATCTCTGGTGGATATGGGGTTTTATTTCTAAGCTCTGATAAGAAATATTTATTTGCCAGGCCAAAGGAAGAATGATGTAATTCCAAACTTGCATACATGTGTGTGTACACAAATTTGTGTGTATGTGTATGTGTGTGCACGTACCTGTGTGTGCATATGCACGTGTACATATGTAATCACTGACATAAAAATGCTTGCAGAACACCACTGTATTCAATTTAATTGTCTTGGAGCCAGGAACGAAGTGCAACTTTGAGTCCTGTATTCTGACATTGGGCTTACAGAGGTCAGATAGAGTCCCACATAATTGATTACCTGAGACCTTCAGCACAGGTGATTCAGAAGCCTGGCTAATCATATCTGCAGTTTTAGGAACAATCTTTGCACTTTAGAAAACTATTATTAAATGAAAAACAAGGGCCAAAGAAAGACCTAAGGTTAAAAACAAATCAATATTAAAAAAAAAAAAAAAAACAGTGGTATTCTGAGAGCCAATTTCAATCTTAGATACTCATTTATTCAGTGCTACTTTTTGCTGGAGTCTGCTTTAGGTGCTGTGGATACAGCCTTGAACAACAACAACAAAAATTTTTGGCCTCATGGAATGTAAATTAGGAGGGGATAAAAATGACAAATAGATTGAGAGAAACATTATTTTAAGTTCAATAGTAGTAAATGCTAAGGAGAAAAATAAGGCAGGGAAAAGGGATGAGAAGAGCCATGATTTATGATCTTAAATAAGTTCTCCTGAGATGACATTTGAGTAAAGATTGGAAGAAGCCAAGTGGACACTGGGCAAAAAGTATGCAGGCAGATGGAATCTTGGGTACAGAGGACCCAAGTAGGAGTAGGCACTGTGTTCAGGGATGAGCAAGGAGTGCACGGAGGGGAGAGTGGAGTAGTAGGAGGTGAGGTTAGAGAAGAGTAGGGTCAGGTCATACAGGGTTCCAAGGTCAGAGTGAGGATTTTGGCTTTTATTCTGAGTGAGACCAAGTGGCGTTGAAGGGCTTCCATCAGCAAAGTGTCATATGCAGACTTTCCTTCAGAAATGTTCACTTCCCAGGGTAGAACAAGCAGACCAGTATTTCACCAGGGAGTTTCACAGACAAAAAAAGACTTCAGAAAATGGAATGGTTTTCATGAGTTTAGTACTCTTCCATATATATATATTGGTCAGCAGAATGCTTTAAGAATAATTATAAAAGTAGTGTTATAAGTCATCAGGGGAAATTCCCTGGCAGTCAAGTGGTTAGAACTTGGTGCATTCACTGCCAAGGGTATGGGTTCAACCTCTGGTCAGGAAACTAAGATCCCAAATGTCATGCAGCACAGCCCAAAAAAGAAAACGGAAGTTGTCTCAGTAACTTACATAGAAAGTGAGGTTATGTTGTTAGAAGTTATAGATCTAAGTTTTAAGCTAATATATGATGTTTATACTTCTAATGGATAATGAGGGGGTAGATTTTAAAAGGATAACCACTCTCATTGACAAAAGGACAAAATTATTAATCTTTTTTACTGTGAGATTTTGCTACAAATGACAAGTTTTACATATTATAAGAAAAAGATGCTGTATTAAATATAAAAGAAAGTAGCAGGTGTAAAATATGATAAAGTTAATATTGATTAGAAAATCCAATTATTTCTACAATTTATGCTGATCTATCCCAAGATAGTTGTTTGTCAGCAGGTGGAAGTTCCTATTTAATTGGCGTGATTGAGTAATTAGATGTATTCTCAGAGCAGCAATAAAATGAAATTCTCATGTCTCAGGGACGTGGTTGAGGTTTTTGTTTTGTTTTACCCAGGTTTATCCAACTGAAACAAGACTTGTTTTATTTGGGAACAATTTTTGATTTAAAATAATTGTTAATTGTGTGGTTATGTAATTGCTTTTTATAATGATAGGGAAAATTATATGAATTTGACAAATATTCGTGATGATATATCTTTCTCTCATACAAAATCCTTCAGGCCCTCACTATCTCCTTCCTGTAAGACCCTTCTGATTGTTCTCTCTCACTACCTCCAGGCCTTTTCATCAGGTCAATTTATATTCTAAAAGAAAAATTTGGTCTGTGTATCATATATTGTATATCATGTAGTAATTTTCATTTATTCAGGTGGTAAAATTCATTCATCTCTAAATAACAAAATGCTATTCTGGTGGATTAAAAAAAAGGGGTTCATTTTTCTCATGCATTACAAATTCTGGGGATATAGTAACTCTGAATTGCTTCCAGGGTCTGTCTCTTCTATGTTTCTGCTCTATAGTTCTTATTATGTAGGCCTTCACTATGATGCCATTTGCTGCCTGAATGCAAGATGGCTGTTGTACCTCCAGAACTTACTTCTAGAAAGTTAGGAAGAAGGTAGAAGGATGAAGAGGACCAGAAAGACAAAAAAGCCTCAGGATAACTTTGCCTCTTTTTCCATAAAGAGAAGTTCTTTCCAGGCACTTTTGACTAGTTCCAGGGAAGCTGAAGAATTGGATACTTTGGCTTAGTAGACACAGTCAAAGAATAAAGTAGATTACTATTGACTTTTGGATAGGCAAACTTATCTTCCAGAAAAAAGCCTTAAAAATTCATTATTGCTTAATGTGTGAAGTCCATATCTCTTATTATTAAACAATATAATGTCACAAAATGAGTTCTTACATAACTGGGAATTTGTAGATATCTTAGGGCTTCCCAGGTGGCTCAGATGGTGAAGAATCCACCATCAATGCAGGAGATCTGGGTTTGATCCCTGGGTTGGGACAATCCCCTGGAGGGGAGAATGGCTACTCACTCCAGTATTCTGGCCTGGAGAATTCCATGGCAAGAGGAGCCTGGAGGGCTACAGTCCACCGGGTCACAAAGAGTCAGACAGGATGAGTGACTAACACAAGTACACAAATACAAGTATACAATAGATTGCCTACATTAAGCATGCCTGAACATTAGGAAATGACATTTTCTAAAAGGCAGAGAACAAAGGGCTCACTTAGAAACTCTCATGAGTTCACTAAGACAGGACATTTGAGTAGGAAAAGATGAAAAAGATGAGACTGGGGGAGGAAAAGGGAAATACAGGGCACTGTAAGCCCTGATGAGGAGAGTCTGAGGAGAAATGATCTCCAGGGGTGATTCCCTTACCTGACTAAGTAATGAACACATTCTTTCTTCAATCAAGAAGAGTATGCATCAGAGAATGATCTTCTAAAACCCCCAGATATCAACAAAACAAAACAATATCACAAAGCAACAGCAACAAAAGACTAATTATGTCAAGAGCAATGGGGAGTGACAAGTTTTAAGTCACTTAAGACATTTTCACATCCGTTTCCTCCCTTTTTCATTCTGTCCCTTCTTTCAATGGGAACATGAATGTAGTTCATGTAGAGTTGACCTTGGATTGGCCTAAGTTACTTAGCGTGTCCATTCCCATGGCCTCAGCAAGTAGCTCAGGAATGAGCCAATAAGACACAATAAACCATTTGCTGGAATTTCCAAGAAAGTGTTCCCTTTTGCTGGATATTTTAGTGTCACCATCTGATACTCATAAACTGCTGCAGCCATGTATCTATCCAAAAGTTACCAGCTGGAGAAAAAGCTGACACAGAGAAGACAGAAATACAAGATGAAGAGCTTGGTTACATAACAGTCTGAGTCTTGGATCGGTTCAGTTCAGTTCAGTCACTCAGTTGTGTTGAACTCTTTGCGACCCTATGGACTGCAGCACAACAGGCCTCCCTGTCCATCAACACCCGGAATTTACTCAAACTCATGTCCATGAGTCGGTAACGCCATCCAACCATCTCATCCTCTGTCGTCCCCATCTCTTCCTGCCCTCAATCTTTCCCAGCATCAGCGTCTTTTCTAATGAGTCAGAACTTCTCATCAGGTGGCAAAGGACTGGAGTTTCAGCATCAGTGCTTCCAATGAACACTCAGGACTGATTTCCTTTAGGACGGACTGGTTGGATTTCCTTCCTGTCCAAGGGACTCTCAAGAGTCTTCTCCAACACCACAAAAACTTCAATTCTTCAGTGCTCAGCTTTCTTTATATTCCAACTTTCAAATCCATACATGATCACTGGAAAAATGATAGCCTCAACTAGACGGACCTTTGTTGGCAAAGTAATGTCTCTGCTTTTTAATATGCTGTCTAGATTGGTCACAAATTTCCTTCCAAGGAGTAAGCGTCTTTTAATTTCATGGCTGCAGTCACCATCTGCAGTGATTTTGGAGCCCAGAAAAATAAAGTCAGCACTGTTTCCACTGTTCCCACATCTATTTGCCATGAAGTGATGGGACCAGATGCCATGATTTTTGTTTTCTGAATGTTGAACTTTAAGCCAACTTTTTCATTCTCCTCTTTCACTTTCATCGAGGCTTTTTAGTTCTTCACTTTCTGCCATAAGGGGTGTCATCTGCATATCTGAGGTTATTGATATTTCTCCCAGCAATCTTGATTCCAGCTTGTGCTTCTTCCAGCCCTGCATATAAGTTAAATAAGCAGGGTGACATTATACAACCTTGATGCACTCCTTTTCCTATTTGGAACCAGTCTGTTATTCCTCCAGTTCTAACTGTTGCTTCCTGACCTGCATACAGATTTCTCAAGAGGCAGGTCAGGTGGTCTGGTATTCCCATCTCTTTCAGAATTTTCCACAGTTTATTGTGATCCACACAGTCTAAGGCTTTGGCATAGTGAATAAACCAGAAATAGATGTTTTTCTGGAACTCTCTTGCTTTTTCGATGATCCAGAGGATGTTGGCAAGTTGATTTCTGGTTCCTCTGGCTTTTCTATATCCAGCTTGAACATCTGGAAGTTCATGGTTCATGTATTGTTTAAGCCTGGCTTGAAGAATTTTTAGCATTACTTTGCTAGCTTGTGAGATGAGTGCAATTGTGTGGTAGTTTGAAGATTCTCTGCCATTGCCTTTCTTTGGGATTGAAAGGAAAACTGACCTTTTGCCGTCCTGTGGCCACTGCTGAGTTTTCCAAATTTTCTGGCATATTGAGTGTAGCACTTTCACAGCATCATTTTTTAGGATTTGAAATAGCTCAACTGAAATTCCATCACCTCCACTAGGTTTGTTCATAGTGATGTTTCCTAAGGCCCACTTGACTTCGCATTCCAGGATGTCTGGCTCTAGGTGAGTGACCACACCATTGTGGTTATCTGGGTTGTGAAGATCTTTTTTGTATAGTTCTTCTGTGTATTTTTGCCAAGGTCATACCTTTCCTTAATATCATCTGATTCTGTTAGGTCTATACCATTTCTGTCCTTCATCGAGCCCATCTTTGCATGAAACATTCCCTTGGTAGCTCTAATTTTCTTGAAGAGATCTATAGTCTTTCCCATTCAAGGCTTTCTTTTCTCTCCTTCCTATTTTTTGGAATTCTGCATTCAAATAGGTATATCTTTCCTTTTCTCCTTTGTTTTTTGTTTCTCTTCTTTTCACAGCTATTTGTAAGACCTCCTAAGACAGTTGTTTTGCTTCTTTGCATTTCGTTTTCTTGGGGATTTCAAATAGCTCAGTTGTAATTCCATCACCTCCACTAGCTTTGTTCCTAGTCATGCTTCCTAAGGCCCACTTGACTTCACATTCCAGAATGTCTGGCTCTAGGTGAGTGATCACACCATCGTGATTATCTGGGTCATGGAGATCTTTATTGTACAGTTCTTCTGTGTATTTTTGCCACCTCTTCTTATATCTTGTGCTTCTGTCAGGTCCCTACCATTTTTGTCCTTTATTGAGCCCATCTTTGTACGAAATGTTTCTTTGGTATCTCTAATTTTCTTCAAGAGATGTCCAGTCTTTCCATTCTGTTGTTTTCCTCTATGTCTTTGCACTGATCGTAGAGGAAGCCTTTCTTATCTCTCCTTGCTATTCTTTGAACTCTATATTCAAATGGGCATGTCTTTCCTTTTCTCCTTTGCTTTTTGCTTCCCTTTTCACAGCTATTTGTAAGGGCTCCTTAGGCAGTCATTTTGCTTTTTAAAATTTCTTTTTCTTGGATGGTCTTGACTCCTGTCTCCTGTACAATGTCATGAACCTCCATCCATAGTTCGCCAGGCACTCTATCAGATCTAGTCCCTTAAATCTATTTCTCACTTCTGCAGTATAATCATAAGGGATTTGATTTAGGTCATACCTGAATGGTCTATTGGTTGTNTCATTGGAAAAGACCCTGATGCTGGGAGGGATTGGGGGCAGGAGGAGAAGGGGACAGAGGATGAGATGGTTGGACGGCATCACCAACTTGATGGACATGAGTTTGAGTGAACTCTGGGAGTTGGCGATAGACCGGGAGGCCTGGCGTGCTGCAACTCATGGGGTCACAAAGAGTCGAACACGATTGAGCGACTGAACTAAACTGAATTGAACTAAACTATGGTGAAGGTAATGAAGACAATGGTGACCTCCCTCATAAGATCCCATGCATGTACTGCTACAGTTCGTGCCCCCAACCCTGAAGCTGGCCACCACTCACCCACACCTTCATCGGAGACACCCACACACCCACAGGCACATCTTCTGTTTTGTCACTGTTCCTTTCTCTTGGGTCCTGCTGTACAAGGTTCTCTTGTGCCCTCCAAGAGTCTATTTCCCAGTCCTATGTAAGTTCTGGCAAGTTTATAGTGGGGTTAATGGTGACCTTCTCCATGGACTCATGCCATACTCACACACCAGAGCCCTTGTCCCTGAGGCAGACCACTGCCGACCCGTACCTCCACAGGAGCCGCTCAAACACAGTCTCAGATCAAGTTTTAACAAAACTAGACTACCCCTAAAATGCTCAGTTGACAATTTTTTTTATTTGATTTAAACCCATATGGGTTAGGCTATCTGTCACTTGCAACAGGAATATTTTTAACTGATATATATTACATGATCACATTTACATTTTATAAAGCTTGTTTGGGCTACAGAGGTACATCGTAAGCAAGAAGGCAGGGAGAACTGTTGAGCTGAATAGTAATCTGGTTGAGAAATGGTATGGCTGGTGGGGGCAGGGATGGGGGCAATTGGAGCAGAAAAAAGTGATAGATTTAAGGGATATTTAGTATTCTTGCCTGGAGAATCCCACGGACAGAGGAGCTTGGTGGGCTACAGTCCACAGGTCACAAAGAGTCAGACACGACTGAGTGACCTTTCACTTTAGAGTACTAGTTAGAGGATTTGGATGTGGAGAGAAAAGTTAAAAATGACTTGTGTCAATAGGGTTTCTGACTTGAGTTAGTGGACTGGGAGCACCATTCACTGAGGTGAGGAGATTGGATATTGTTTGCCAAACAATACTACATATTGCTTATCCAATCCAGATTGGATAAAGTTTGCCTATAAAGTGTCTGTGTGAGATGACAAATGGGGTACTGAATACATGGGTCTGAAATTCAACAGAGAGGACTAGGCTGTTACAGATTTAAGAGTCACTAGTGTATTCAGAGTAAATGAAGTTGTTTAGTGAGAAAGACAAAATATCAGTATCTAAGAAAAGGCGAAGGAGATGAAGAAGGAACAGAGAGAAGGTAACTCATGAATTTGCAGCATCACAGGAGCCAAAAACAAAACAAAACAAAACAAACAAAAAAACGGGTTTAGGACGGCCAGAGTGGCAAATGCTGTTTTGTTCAACTCTCTGCGACCCCATGGACTGTAGCCCACCAGGCTCCTCTATGGAATTTTCCGGGCAAGAAAACCATAAGGGATTGCCATTTCTACTCCAGTGGATCTTCTAGACCCAGGAATGGAGCTCACATCTTTTGTGTCTCCTGTATTCACAGGCGGATTCTTTACCACTACTGCAACGTGGGAAGTAAGAGGTAAAGTTGGATGGAATTGGGAAGGTTCCTTTAAATCTAAGAACATGGAGGTCATTCGCAAATTTTGAACAATAATGGGTACAATCTAGATTATAGCAGGTTGAGGTAAGTGAGGAGTGTGTGTTTGTGTGTATTGTATGTGAGAAAGTAGAATCATCAAACAAGAAGAACTTTTTCTAGTTATTCCACTTTGCAGTCACATTTTTCAAAAGTCCAGAGCTAAGTCATCAGCCCCCTTTAGTTTCTAACACTGACCGATTTGGTGCTCTTATCCAGTCTCATGTCTTTTTGGTGGTTACCAATTTGGAGTAATTAGAAACCATGCTCTAATAAACACTAATAACCACTACTCTGTCCCTTGGTCACTTGGTACTCATCAAACATAAGACACCTTCCTGTCGTAGACCCTTTGCACTGGCTGTTCCTTGTTCCTGGAGTGTTCCTCCCTAAGATCTTCACAAGGCTCTCTCCCTCTCCTCTTCTTAGTCTGTTCCGATGGCACCTCCACAAAACTCACCTGGCCACACTATTTAAAATTCCAATTTGCTTCCCTGATACTCTCATTCCCCTCTACCCTGCCTTACTTCTTTTCTTCACACAAATAAGATGTATACGTTTAACATACAATGAATTTCATTATGTTTATGACAAAGATAAAATATTAAAAGCAACAAGAGAAAAATGACAAATAAGATATAAGGGAACTTCCATCAAGTTATCAGCTGATTTCTCAACAGAAACTCTACAAGCCAGAAGAGAATGGCATGATATATTTAAGTGATGAAAGAGAAGAACCTACAACCAAGAATACTCTACCTAGCAAGACTCTCATTCAGATTTGATGGAGAAATCAAAAGTTTTTCAGACAAACAAAAGTTAAAAGAATGCAACACCACCAAACCAGCTTTACAACAAATTCTAAAGGAACTCTAGGCAGGAAACAAGACAAGGAAAAGACCTACAGAAAATAAACCCCAAACAATTAAGAAAATGTTTGGATCAAACATATTGATAATTACCTTAAATGTAAATGGATTAAATGCACCAACCAAAAGATATTGATGAAAACATGTGCCATATATGTACTTCCACTTACCACATCACTGTTTGATCCCCCAAACTGTATGTAATTATTTTATAGTTAGGCTAATCATGTTTCTATTATGGCTTGCAATTATCATTCTCTTCAACTTTTTGTCTGGCTATTAACTGTGAAAACTGATAAACATCTTTTATTACTGTGATTGTGTAACTATTATTCACCTAATACCATTGTATCATGATTGCTCACAGAAAAATATTAGAATTCTACATCATCAAAACTGTCATTTAATAGAAAAACCTGTAATCACTTTTAAAAATCCAGATGCAGATCAGAATTATCTCGGAAATTTTTGAAAAATAAAAATGCCCAGATATTGTTTTTTTCCTCCAAAGCTCCAGATATGTTTCTAGTGAGCAGTCATGTTTAAAAACAACTGGACTCTATGATGATCTTTTACTTTTATTTGTTTGTTTCACTCTTTCTATTTCATAATCAGTGTTCCCATTTCATTTAGTTTACGTTTTCCAATTCCTCCATCTCTCTTTTTTTGTTTTTGTTCTTCCTCAAGCCTTTATCAAGTATAGCAGAAAAACTTTTGTATACATATATATAATATGTATAATATATATATTAGATAACATTAATTTTTGCCTAATAAAAAATTTATGACATTAAATAAATAAATCTAAGTTGGATAAGGAAGGCAGTGAAGATATAAAGAGGCTGAGAGGAATTAAAATGTTCCACGAACTACATCAGTGACTGTCAAACTTTAGTGGTGTAAGAATCACCTGGAAAGGAGCAGATTCTGAATTATCCAGTAGGTCGGGGTGAAGACCAAAATTTATTTTCAACAAAGATCCTAGTTGATTCTGACGTAAGAGGGCCATGGACCAATTTTTGAGTAGTAGTGGATTTGAAATGATAGTTTAAAGTGCTATTTTGAAAGAAGCTGAGAGAAAGAGAGAGGGAAATAGTGGGGGAGTGATGATATTTACTGCAGGAATAGGTGGTTACAGTGTGAGATGACTAATTTATTATCTCAAAGATGGAACAGCCTGGAATGATGAAAGGTTTAGAGTATCCCCAAGGGAGTGGGTGGCTGAAGTGGAGAGTGAAGTAGAAATAAATATCACCAGAGGGGAGTGCCAAGAGTCTAGGTAATAATCCATGTGGACCCGAAAGCTGCCCCAGATGATGGCAGTACTTGTAAGCGACATGCAAAACTATGAACAAAGTTCATTAGTAAATGAGGGGAGGGAGCTACAGGTGGGTAGAGACCAAGTAAAAACATGAAGTTGAAGGACCTGCAATTGGCCAAGAGTTTTTACTCAATGGCAGAGAAGTGAAACTGGCCAATAGTAGGTGAGCCCTTATTGTCTGGCAGGCTTTACACACATCAGTCCATTTCACTGTCACAAACAACAACCCACAAACTTCATATAAAGTGAAACTGAAGTCGTTCAGTTGTGTCTGACTCTTTGCGTCCCCATGGACTGTAGCCTACCAGGCTCCTCCATTCACGGGATTTTCCAGGCAAGAGTACTGGAGTGGGTTGCCATTTCCTTCTCCAGGTGATCTTCCTGACCCAGGGATCGAACCCAGGTCTCCTGCATTGTAGGCAGACATTTCACTGTCTGAGCCACCAGGGAAGTCATATAAATAAAGTAGGTGCTATTTTTATTCCACTGTTNTTTCTGCATTACAGAATGCTGAAACTGGGATGGCTGACAGTTTCTGAAAACAAAAAGAAAAATATGAAAACTACTTACACTACACTTTAAATATTAATTTTTAGAGCATAAAAATTAAAAACATACTTCCAAATATCCACAATAATTTCCAAAAGAAATGTGTTTTTAAAATCCTCCAGAGAATTCCCTGGTGAATCAATGGTTAGGATTCTCTGCTTTCACTACCTAGGGCCTAGGTTCAGTCCTTGGTCACAGAACTAAGATCCTGTAAACTGCATAGTGTGGCCAAAAAATAAAAATAAATAAATAAAATCTTCCAAATAACTGTGAGTAGAGTATCAGGAAATAAAACTACAGTTCACATTTTTCAAAGCATGTCAACAGGCTTCCTTCAAAAATTGACTATAATATACAGCACAATATTGCAAATGCCAGTAAATATTACCTTATTTTTAATCATCCATTTCACGAATTTATAGTCATAAGGTTCATTGCTGTCCTTCATATCGAAGAGGTCTACATCTAAAACAATAATAAAAATTGGATGGGCTATGTATTATATCTGAAGCAAAGTGTATTTCATTTATCTACTAAGATTCAAGATTTCCTCATGCTGGATTCATACTGCATGGTATGGTGGGAAGTAAAGAATTCCCAGAGAAGCTTTACAAACATGATACTCTAAGGCCCTACTCACATATACATTTGGTTGATCATGTTTGTGTATACAGCGCTTAGCACTGGGAGACAGTAGGAAGAGGCAGGACAAAGAGGAGTGTTACCTTTCCACTTAGAAATAATATATGCCTCTATGATCATTATTAAGGAAATAACCTCAATTTTTAAGGTATTCATCTATAAGAATTTTATTTCCAAATGGTAATTCATTATTAGATTGTGAGCTCCACAGGGATATTGCAATTTATCACTATCCCCATCTCCTAGGTCAGTATCTAGCATGTAAGTACTGAAAAGCATATTTGTGGAATGAGTAAATTAATATAATTCACTATTTATGAAGGGAAAACGTCTATATAGTTCTCCCAAGTGATGTATTTATTGTTTCCCTCTTCCAAATATTATGCTTAATTTTTAAAAAATTTGGTGAAAAACTTCAAATACACATTCCTATATTTATCTCTTGTTCCAATCTTGCTTTAAGGTCTGGACAAGATATTTCTCTGGCATTGGGATTCAGCAACCTACATTTCATATTGTTTCAAGTGTACTGACTTGTATTCAAGATCTTTTGGAATGCCCCAAAGCAATAAACACTGATGGCCACTGTAATCAATTATTTTATCCTTTATTGTGGCAACCCTGGTAGCTCAATTCATAAAGAATGTGACTGCAATGCAGGAGATACAGGTTTGATCCCTAGGTAGGGAAGATCCTCTGGAGAAAGGACTGACAACCCACTCCAGTATTCATTATTGCCTGGAGAATTCCATGGACAGAGGAGCCTGGTGGGCTACAGTCCATGGGGTTGCAAAGAGTCAGACACGACTAAGCAACTAACACACACATACTTTATTGCTCAAAATAAATCAAAGCAGTTATCTTCTTTCTTTTATTGACTAAATAATACTGAGTTTCTTCAAATTAATAGTGTAAAAACCTTGACACTAAAGGAAGTTTCACTTTTATTTTTTAAAATTACTTAATATGGCTTTCCTTGCTGATTTTATTTCCTTCTCCTGTGATTTAAGAATGTAAAATTTCCATATAATAATGCTAATATTATTATACCATTTATTACTATCTGTTAAACATGTTACATGATTCTGTCATTCATTTGTCCTATAATTCTGTGAGATGCAACAATTCTCATTTTACAGATGAAGTTAAATTAATACTTTAAGTCATATGTATGTATGTGTATTTAATTCAGATTTGACTCTAAAAAAATGACAACTTAAAACAGAGTCTATTTGCAAATTATGTGAAAACTCCAAGTGACAATTACATAAGAGTAGCATACTCAAAGTTAACCTGGAGAGTAGTGATTACAACAGTAGAAGCAAAAACAGGAGGGTACTGACAAACTGTAATTAACATTGTCTAAGAGTGGCTGCGCAGGCACAGGAGGGCCTAGAAGAATTATCCCACATTGAAGCTCAGGAACAGTGGTGGTAGGGAGATACCCTTCATCCAAGGTAAGGAACAGCAGCTGTGATTTGCTGGAGCAGCCGTACAGAGATACCCCACGCCCAAGGTAAGAGAAACCCAAGTAAGATGGTAGGTGTTGCAAGACGGCATCAGAGGGCAGACACACTGAAACCATTCTCACAGAAAACTAGTCAATCTAATCACACTAGGACCACAGCCTTGTCTAACTCAGTGAAAACAAGCCATGCCTGTGGGGCAACCCGAGACAGGCGGGTCATGGTGGAGAGGTCTGACAGAACCTGGTCCACTGGAGAAGGGAATGGCAAGCCACTTCAGTATTCTTGCCTTGAGAACCCCATGAACAGTATGAAAAGGCAAAATGATAGGATTCCAAAAGAGAAACTCCCCAGGTCATTAGGTGCCCAATATGCTACTAGAGATCAGTGGAGAAATAACTCCAAAAAGAATGATGGGATGGAGCCAAAGCAAAAAACATACCCAGCTGTGGATGTGACTGGTGATAGAAGCAAGATCCAATGCTGTAAAGAGCAATATTGCATAGGAACCTGGCATGTCAGGTCCATGAATCAAGGCAAATTGGAAGTGGTCTAGTAAGAGATGGCAGAGTGAATATTGACATTCTAGGAATCAGCTAACTAAATTGGACTGGAATGGGTGAAGTTAACTCAGATAATCATTATATCTACTACTGCGGGCAGGAATCCCTCAGAAGAAATGGAGTAGCCACCATGGTCAACAAAAGAGTCCGAAATGCAGTACTTGGATGCAATCTCAAAAACGACAGAATGATCTCTGTTCGTTTCCAAGGCCAATTATAAATTATACATGGATTTTCACCTGAACAGAGTTGCCATCTTGCAACCCCTGCATTATTCTAGGGTCAACTACATATGAACCCAGGTGACTAAGATATTTGCTTCCCCTACTCCATGTTACATTAACATATGAATATTTCTACTTACATATTTTTGCATAGAAGATTTTAACTATGAATTAGCTCAAAGTTTTGTTGGAAGCAGATAAAAGTAAAATAATTTTCTTCTAAATAGATGAAAACTGTACTATTTCTTTTTATCGTTTCATGAAATGAGCTGCACATTTAATCCCAATACAGGAAAAGTGATTTCTAAACCTTAGAATATAGAACATCATAAGGGTTTTTATATAAGAAGAGATCTTAGGAGCCTGACAAATATAGCTCTCTGGCAACAGCAGAGCCAAGAACCCCTGGTCACTCTGCTTTTCTTACAACAAATGAGTAAATAATAATCATTGTTTTGTTATAAAGTTGAAAGTTTCTAGCTTCATAAAATTTTAGTATATATAAAAGAATTTTTAAGCTCACTGGCATATCACTTCACTGTAATAAAACCTTAAAACATTAAAAATGTATGCAGAATTGCTGTAATTTCTGTCAAAATAAATTATGCTCTTAAATTTACTGTGATTAACACCACAGTTCTGGGTAAGAAATATATTATACATAAAATATTATTATGCTTTTAACTTTAGATTTGTATGGCATGTCAGAATTCCATATTGTAGCTTCAAGTAATGTAAAGGTCATCATTTTTTTGGAGACAAAACTATTTGGAATCTAGCTGTATGACTTCAGGCAAGTTATTCTCTAAGTCTCCACATCTTAAAAAAGAGATAACAATGCTTTTTTTAAAAAGGGTATTTGAAGTGTTGGCATGCAGTAGATCCTCAATAAATATTACTTTCCTCCTTGACTTCATTTCTGTATACTCTAAAGTGACAAGTACTCTCCAATAGCATCAATATTTTAGAAATATTTTTTTTTTCTTGAGTAAAAAGGAAACTAAAAAATTTTACTGAAAGGAACACAAGGGACATATATTTTTTCATGTATCTGTTTTAAATTACATACCAGAACAAGGTAACAGCAAATTCTATGTTTATTAGAATACCTAGAACAAATAACTCCATAATAGTCATATTCAAGGTCAAGGGCCTAATCATCAAGATGATTGCAGAAAAACACTGACACTGTAGAAATCCATTTTCCCATAAATGAAAGGCTGATATTGGCTTTGGTACCAATCTTTTCTTCGTAAATTTGATATAAGTCCACACCCAGGTTTCTGTATATTTGAATAATAAAAACCTTTACAAACCTAGCAAAGACACGTCAGCAATGATGAAGTATCCTCCATCAGGAACTATGGGTTTTAGGCCAACACTTTCAAGTAAATGTACCATCCGATCTCTTTTTACTTCTAACTCTTTTGGCAAAGAATTGAAGTAACATTCTGGGTCATCCATGCGCTTGATGTCAATCCAGAAAGCTTGAGCCAAGGCTTCCTGTATATTAGGATTGAAAAATATGGAAAGGAAATATGGCAATGTTATGTACTGCGAAGTTTATTGGTATAATAAATAAAGACTGTCTGAGTAATATTACTGACAAGAAAGTCATTCAGGGAATTACAGTTGAACCTGTGTGAAATTCTACAGACTAAGGGAAGAATAAGCTACATGGAAATGATTAAATCTACTGTGAAGAACTGAGGATGAACCACAAACATTCAAATTGAAATAGAGGTACAGTTCTCCCTTAATATTCACACAGGTGACTGGTTCCAGGGACCCCACAAATACCAAAATCCAAGTATGTTCAAGTCTTTTATATGAAACGCGTACATGGGCTCTGCATCTGTGAATTCAACCAACCCTGGATCCACAATCTTCAGCTGAATCAACAGATGCAGAACCTGTGGATAGGGAAGTTATATAAAGATGTATTATATAAAGATGCCTTCCTTGGAAATGAAAAAGACAACGGTGTTTTCTAAGGTTAGCTTATGACTTGCTAGATCTAAGCCTGAAAGACAATCAGAGAAATGATAAACTAGCCAGTGTTTCCCCATTACCTTTCAGGACAAGATAGTATAAATGAAAGCTGATTGATCCACTTCATAAGTATATGAATCCCTGTACTAATCATTCACATTTTTTCTCCACTGCTTTTATCAACATCTGACATATTATATTATTAAAACATTTACTTGTTTATTATCTGTGCTCCCCTAACAGGCTATAAACTCCAAAAGGGCAGGAATTCTTGATTGCTTTATCTCTGATACTCAGTAAGTATTTGTTTAATAAGTGAATAGATTTATTTTGAGAATGAAAAGAGTTGAATACAATAAAATCAATGTCCAACTAGCTTTTATCATGATATCACTCTATAGTCATTTGAAAAAAAAATTTTATTAGGCATTTTCTTTCTTATTCAGTAGGTATTTTTGATAGGAAACAAAAAATATTGTAGCCAACATATTTCCCAGTTTTGGCTTTGTAACTGCTTCCCAAAAAATAGTTTTCAGTATTCTGATTATTCACAGAATGATAGTACATAGATCCCTATTTTATAGATATTAAAAAACTAGAAACAATATTTTAAAATATACATTAAAAAGTCTTGCAATCCATCCCAGACCCTATCTATACTAGTTTCATCTGTTCCCTTTACACCTCAGATAGGCACTTTAACTAGATTCATATGGTCCTTCCAGAGATTCTTTAAGAAAGTATAAGCAAACAGTTTTTTCCCTTTCTTATACAGAATGTAACATAAATAATGATATATACCGCTCTGTACCTTGCTTTTATTTTTACAATATATCCTGGATATCTCTCCATATCAGTAATTATAGAGTTTTCTCATTCTTTTTTGTTTTTCCTTTCCCTTTCCTTTCTTTTCACCTTTAAACAGCCATGGTGATAGAGTAATGGCCCCTAAAGAAGTCCACATCTTAATGCCTGGAACCTGTAAATATGTTACCTTGCATGGTAAAATTAACATTGCAAATGTGACTTAAGTTAAAGACCTTGGAGATGGAGAGATTATCTTGGATTATCCGTGGGCCTAATGTAATCATAAGGATTCTTCTAAGAGAAAGAAGGTGGCAAGAGTCAGTGTTACGAGGGCTATGTGTTGATAGAGGCAGAGGTGGCGGTAAAGTGACCATGGGAATGTGAGTACCCCCGGAAGCTGGAAAAGACAAGGAGCAGATTCTGCCTTGGAGCCTCCAGGGGAAATGCAGCAGGGTCGACACTTGCTTTTAGCCCTGGAAGACCCTTATGGACTTCTGACCTTCAGAATATAAGATAAAAAACTTGTGTTGTTTTAAGCCACTAAGTGTATGCAAGTGTTAGTTGCTCAATCATGTCCAACTCTTTGTGACCCAATGGACTACAGCCTCTGTGCACAGAATTCTCCAGAATTCTGCCATTTCTTACTCCAGGGCATTTTTCCCAGGGATCGAACCCAGGTCTCCCACACTATGGGTAGATTCTTTACCATCTGAGCCATCAGGGTGGTAATGTGGTACAGAGAACTAGGAAACTAATACAGTCATATAACATTACAATGTTTAGATAGACCATAGTTTATTTAATCCATTATCTGTAGATGAACTATTCCCCATCTTCTGCAATGAATGACCATGTACATATAGAGCTTCTTAAATCTGCAGAGAACAACTATAAAGTAAGTGCTCAAAGGATACACTGCTGCTTCACAGAGCACACATACCTGAAATTTTGCTTGGGGCTGTCATATCCTCCAGAAGAGTTTGCAGCATTTTGCAATCCCCACCAGCAATGTATGAGTGATTAAAGTTAAAATTTTATGTGTTAAAACCAAAACCATTGCTGATAGCAATGAATATGTGTTTGCTTCTAAATTTCCAAATTATACTAGAAGGACACGAAGGAACTGAGCCTACTGAAGTACACAACATAAAAATAACACCTCTGGCCAAAGACCATGCAGCAGCCCTAAATTACTGTAACACCTACCTGTAAAGGGGTTGCACAAGCATAAACGGTGTTTTGCTGAACTGTCTGCAAATGTTTTATCAAATGTTTAGGACCAATGGACCAGCCAAGCTGCAAAAGGGAAAGATTTAAAAATGAATCTAATTGTACATATCGGATCTGATAGAGTAGCTAAGCTTAACGCAATTATTAAATATATGCATTTCTAAAATGTTCACACTATGAAAGCTGTGTAGTCTTAGTAGTTAGAAATATTTCAACCTTCATCTTTTTGTGGAATAGTTTCCAACCGAAGTCACTAAATTCTGCCTTCAGAAGGCAAACAGTGCTTGTAATCATCATTATTATCTACCCCTCTCTTTGAATTTTCTATTTTTGATATTCTGAAAGTCTAATAACTGGTAACAAAGCTTGCTTGAATCAGATAAAAGTAACTTTCAATGAGGGCCTTAAGGGACTCTTCCACAATTTCATTCTCCAGGCTCGTTTTGATACTCCCTACTTCTTAGCCAAGTTCAGGAGAAGTGAAACTGGAAGACAATCAAGTTTCAATTGGATCAATTGTGATTGTATTACATAGTACAGTGGTTAAGTGCATGGATTCTAAACCTAGATTTCCTGCCATGGTTGGAATTCAAATTTATTACCAATGAAACCTTAGGCAAGTTACTTAGATTCTCTGTACTTTAGTTTCATTGTCTGTAAAATGGGAATAATAAACTATGCCCACCTCATAACATGGTTATGAGAATGAAAGGAATCAGTACGTGTAAATCTCTAGAACCTGGCACATAGTAAGTGTCAAATCATTCAGTTCAGTTCAGTTCAGTCGCTCAGTCGTGTTCTACTGTTTGTGACTCCATGAACCACAGCACACCAGGCCTCCCTGTCCATTACCAACTCCCAAAGGTTACTCAAACCCATGTGCATGGAGTTGGTGATGCCATCCACCCATCTCATCCTCTGTTGTCACTTTTCCTCCTGCCCTCAATCTGTCCCAGCATCAGGGTCTTTTCAAATGAGTCAGCTCTTTGCATCAGGTGGCCAGAATATTGGAGTTTGAGCTTCAGCATCAGTCCTTCCAATGAACACCCAGCGCTGATCTGATTTAGGATGGACTGGTTGGATCTCCTTGCAGTCCAAGGGACTCTCAAGAGTCTTCTCCAACAACACAGTTCAAAAACATCAGTTCTTCTGCGCTCAGCTTTCTTCACAGTCCAACTCTCACATACAGACATGACCACTGGAAAAACCATAGCCTGGACTAGATGGACCTTTGTTGGCAAACTAATGTCTCTGCTTTTTAATATACTGTCTAGGTTGGTCATAACTTTCCTTCCAAGGAGTAAGCGTCTTTTAATNTATGCAGAGTACATCACGAGAAACATCGGGCTGCATAAAGCACAAGCTGAAATCAAGATTTCTGGGAGAAATATCAATAACTTCAGATATGCAGATGATAACACCCTTATGGCAGAAAGTGAAGAAGAACTAAAGAGCCTCTTAATGGAAAGAGGAGAGTGAAAGTTGGCTTAAAGCTCAGCATTCAGAAAACTAAGATCATGGCATCTAGTCCCTTCACTTCATGGCAAACAGATGTGGAAACAGTGACAAACTATTTTTCTGGGCTCCAAAATCACTGCAGATGGTGACTGTAGCCATGAAATTAAAAGATGTTTACTCCTTGGAAGAAAAGTTATGACCAACCTAGATAGCATATTCAAAAACAGAGACATTACTTTGCCAACAAAGTCTAGTCAAGGCTATGGTTTTTCCAGTAGTCATGTATGGATGTGAGAGTTGGACTATAAAGAAAGCTGAGCACCAAAGAATTGATGCTTTTGAACTGTGGTGTTGAACAAAACTCTTGGGAGTCCCTTGGACTACAAGGAGATACAACCAATTCATCCTAAAGGAAATCAGTCTTGATATTCATTGGAAGGACTTATGCTGAAACTGAAACTCAAATACTTTGGCCATCCGATGCGAAGAGGTGACTCATTTGAAAAGACGATGATGCTGGGAAAGATTGAAGGTGGGAGAAGGGGATGACAGAGGATGAGATGGTTGGATGGCATCACTGACTCACTGGACATGAGTTTGAGTATACTCTGGGAATTGGTAATGGACAGGGAGGCCTGATGTGCTGCCATCCATGGGGTCGCAAAGACTTGGACACAACTGAGTGACTGAACTGAGCACTAAATTGCCTTTAAGTTTGTGTTGGTTAAATTCATGGCACCTAAGTATCATCCTGAATTTCTACTTTTTACTATTTATATTTCCTGTTCAAGGCTTGCCTCACTGGAGTTATAGGAGGCCCTTACATTCTAAAGTCCCTTTGTTTGTACTAGTCATCTAATTCCCACTGAATATTTTCTACACAATGTGCTATGTTAGGTTTTGGGTATTGCAGAGGACAAGACATGAGCCAGGAATGGATGTTTTCCTCAAGTTCATTAGACTGAAATTCTTAGAGACTAAGATGACCCATCTTTGCAGCCCTGATGAGACACAGTGCCTGGTATGAAGTGAGAGCTCCAAGAAGGAAAGGAAACGGGGGAGGCAGCGAGGTGGAACTGAGAATATACCTGACACTCTTCCCTGAAATTTCCTTATTTTTACAATGGAAATGATTCCCCTCTCTCTTTGAAGAATATTTATCAAGCACTCAAGTGCTGGCTCTACAACAATAAACTAATTTTCCTGGAACTTAAATTCTACAGAGATAGATATAATAAATAAGAAACAAGGCAGTAAATTAGATAATTTCAGAGAGTAATAAACATTATAAGGAAAATAATAGGCCTATACAATGCACAGTAATGTTTGTGGTTTCAAAATATTAGAAAAGTTGATCAGTCAAGAACAGAGAAAAGACGACAAAGGGCTGAGCCTTGGGACACACCAACAGAGTGCAGAGAAGGAGGAAGCAGCAAAGGAGTAACACAATCAAAGCCTGAGCTGAAACTTTCAGCTATTTTATAGGAATAAAGGAAATTACATATATGAAAGTATGACTATACTTCCTTACCATGATTCCTTAAATAACTTATTGTTTGGCAGAGCAGAGGGAATAGAGATGTAAAAGAAAAGGTAACACAAAGTCACAGAGGTATCTTTCATAAAGGAGGTACAAATAAAGTGCTGGGAGCGTGGTAGTGGTTCAGGACTTCCCTGGTGGCTCACTGATTAAGAATCTGCCTGCCGTGCAAGGGGACACAACCTGGTCCAGAAAGATCCCATGTGCCCTGGAGCAATGAAGCTCCTGTGCCACAACTACTGAAGCCCCTGCTCTGCAATAAGAGAAGCCATCGCAATGAGAAGCCCATACACCACAACGAAGACTAGCCCCTGCTCACCACAGCTAAAGAAAGCCTGCAGTGAGCAACGAAGACCCAGGGCGCATACACACACACACACACACACACACACACACACACACACACACACACGCTTGGGGAGTTCAAAGAAGGGAATTAACAATACAGATCATGGCAAATATTAATTCCTCAGACTTGGCTTACCCAACACCTCTCTGGAGCTTTCTGGACCTATATTAGCAGAGTCATCACTTCTTCCTCTTGTCACCACAGTAACTTACTCATTCCCTACCACTGCCTATCACACTGCGTCCTTCTGTATCTGTTTACAAGTCCATCTCCTTCACTAAACACGGAACCTCTTCCACATAGAAACAGTCTTTTTTTTTTTCTTTCAGATTTTATTTTACTTTACAATACTGTATTGGTTTTGCCATACATCAACATGAATCCACCACAGGTGTACATGTGTTCCCAGTCCTGAAGCCCCCTACCACCTCCCTCCCCATCTCTCTGGGTCATCCCAGTGCATCAGCCCCAAGCATCCTGTATCCTGCATCAAACCTAGACTGGCGATTCATTTCTTATATATTATACATGTTTCAATGCCATTCTCCCAAATCATCCCACCCTCTCCCTCTCCCACAGAGTCCAAAAG
>SJYV01056326.1:2476038-2490521 GCA_006410875.1 Neotragus pygmaeus
TTTTCTATGTAGAGGATCATGTCATCTGCAAACAGTGAGAGTTTTACTTCTTTTCCAATTTGGATTCCTTTTATTTCTTTTTCTGTTCTGATTGCTGTGGCCAAAACTTCCAAAACTATGTTGAATTGTAGTGGTGAAAGTGGACACCTTTGTCTTGTTCCTGACTTTAGGGGAAATGCTTTCAATTTTTCACCATTGAGGATAATGTTTGCTGTGGGTTTGTCATATATAGCTTTTATTCTCTCCCACATTGTCTAGCATATCCTCAACAAACTTTGAATAAATGGAAAAGGTGAGTAAATATGAAAGCAAGGGTCCTAGAATGATAATGGGGAAGCAGGAGCAGAGCTACTGAGGTCAGTGCCAAAGCAGGTTTTATATCACTTCACTAAATTAAAATGTCACTCAGTTGTCTTATTATACATCCCTCACATGGTGCTGCTAACAATACAGGGCACAAAAAGACAGTGACCAAATACTTGTTGACTGAGTTTTAAAAGTTATTTTAGCAATGAAAACTAAGATTCATCTTCCCATACTACTGCTAGCCTCTTTTACCTGCCCTTATGTAAATAGGCTGTAAACAGAAGAACAAACAACATGCAACGAAAGTGAAAGAATCTCACAGACAAAATGATAAATGAGAGAAGTCAGACTCAAGAGTATATACTGTATGATTCTATTACATCAGGTTAAAGAGCTAGTAAAATGAATCTCTGGTGACAGAACACAGAAGACTGTTACCTCTGGAAGAATACAGACTAGGAAGGGGCAAAAGGGAGCCTTCCAGGTTGCTGGAAATGTACTGTATCTTTCTCTTGTTTGTGGTTACAGGGAGACAAACATACACATACACATGTAAACATTTACTAAATTGTACTTAACAGTTTTTTGTGAATTTGACTGAATATGTACTATATTTGCAAAATACTTAAAAGAGCATTAAAAAAAAGTGAAAATAAAAGCAAGACAAATGATAGTAATTAATAAAGGCAGCATAATAATGTTAATATGCTTACTTCATCCCCCTCATCAATCAGTCCTTGAATGGCATTAAAAAGAGATCCATATGCTCCTACTGTCACGAGGATTTCTTCATTTGGATTGATTTCATTTTGATAAAACTTTTCATATAGGCAGGACAGAGCTTTCACAAGTGATGGATGACCCTGTTGAGTGAAAAGGAAGAACAGAACCTTGAACTTATGAGACCTACTTCTTTGAGATAGTTTGGCTCTGAAATGTTAAAAATGTTTAACATTTAGGTTTTACAATTCTCTAACGTCTATTTTTATGGCAACAAATTAAAAAAAATTGTTCCCCTTATTTTCAGAGGGTTCCTGAATGAATGGTCATGATGATTTGCTAATTATTAAAAACTTCCCTATTAAATGACTGATTTTTGAATATAAAATTTCAAGGTATCAGCTTTGTTATCTGATATCTTGATATCTGTTTTTTTTCTGTCCAGTGTCTGCATCCTCTTTTTGCTTTCAGTAACCACCTTGATTTTCAGTCATTTTCAGAAAATATTAGTAAGTGTCCAAGTGCAGGTCTTGTGACTTTGTTAGGATAGCACCCCGCTCTGGAGTAATAAACTGGGTCAGGATGCAGGAGAAGAGGGAGATTGCTTAGATATATCCTAGGTTGGTGAGGTAAAAGAGTATGCCTCCCTTTAGTTCATATGAAGAGAAGGAAGAATTTTTTTGTTAACGATGTAATTACTTGTCATCTTTTTATTTCTTTTGGAACAGTGGCATGTATGTCCCAGAGCCTCACCTGGTTAAAATCAATAAAAGTGAAGCCAGAGCACATTTTTCATATTTTGAAATTAGGAAGTATTATAGTATTAGAGAAGCTAGTTGTAATTAGTAATAGAAGGTCAAAAAATATACACAAATTGTTGAAAGAGCAGCAAGAGACAGTTGTCACCCTTCCAGAAATCTAAAATTCTCTTTGAATTCATTTTAATATCAGGTTTAACAAATTCTAGCAAAGGGTGATATGAAAGCAATTATAAACACTATACATCTGTCCTTACAGTAATAAGGATTTGTGTTTAAATTTTTTGATTACAAAGTGACTCATAATTCATATAATAAGTAAAACTAGGCAAAAGATACATAAAGAGAATTATCTTTGCTCAAAATCTCTTACTTCCTATCCCCTAAGGTGACCAGCGTCCACAGCCTGCTGACACTGCAACCCCATCCCCAATGCTGCACCAATATAAACACACACGCATGTATATATACTCATATGTATTCACAGAAGCTGGAAAATATATGAATAATGGATATAGGTATGTTCCAATAAAACCTTACTTACAAAGTCAGGGATTGGTTGGATTTGGCCCATGGACCATAGCTTGCCACTCTTTGCCATGGATCAATTTAGGGAAAACTGACACCTTAACATACTTCGTCTTCCAATCTATGAACATCATATATCACTCCATTTATTTAGGTATCATTTAATATCTCTCAGCAAAGTGATGTAGTTTTCAGTGAACAAACGTTGTATATACAGCTTTAAAAAAATCAATTCTAAATTTCAGTGTGTTTGGATACTATTGTAAATGGCATTTTAAATAATTTTACTTTTTAACTTCACTTTTAGTACAACAGAAATACAACTGATTTTTGTACAATGGCCTTGTGTCCCGAAGCTTTGCTCAATTCACTTAGTGAGTTGTGGTACTTTTTTTTGGTAGAACCTGGGAACTCTCTGGCTATAGTACGCATTGTAGCACGAAGGATGAAGTTGGGCTGAGGCAGAGAGAAAGTAACTAGTTGGAAATAGATGATATTAATGAAGAGACCAGTGACGAGGCTGCATAAGTATGAAAGGAGAGAAAACATGTCTCAAGTGAATAGTCTCCTTCCTTTGTTGCCATGGGAACCCCATCCTGGAATAGTAGTAAAGGAGGGGCCAAGACAGGACTGTGGAGAAGCTGGAATTAGGGGACAGCTTATCCTCGGATATAAGGGCAAGGGTGGGGGTTCCTTTGCCCATCAGGTTAGGATAGTGGGTTCCAGAAAGCCAATTACAGAGAAGTGACAGAAGTACATTCACACACAATATGATACAAAATACACGCTCCCACCACACATGGTGCTCACATACTTACAAAGCCCCGTGTGTACTGATTCAAATTATCAATCGCTGCAATCTTGGATAATTCTTCCTTTACATACACAGGAGGGGATATATCTGGAAGGCCTTGGCCAAGATTCACAACAGAAGGGTCTGCAGCCAGTTTGGTAAATTCACTCCACAGATAAAAAAGACTAGTATTAGTGATAACTATGAGTACAAAGTTAGCTTTTTATATCTCATAGTCTTATAAAACTAAAAAATAGATTTAGTTTAGTCTTATAGATCAAAATAAAATTAATGAGTTCAAGACAATTGGCCCGGAGAAGGAAATAGCAACCCACTCCAGTATCCTTGCCTGGAAAATCTGATGGACAGAGGAGTCTGGTAGGCTGCAGTCCATGGGGTAGCAAAGAGTCGGGCACGACTGCGTGACTAGCATTTCCAAGCCACCAGGGAAGCCAGTAAGACAATTTTACCATCTACAAAATGACTTCGGATAGAAAAATGATGGTTGAACTGATAAACTTAATGTTTCTTACAAATCTCAGTTCCATGATGCCCATATTTTAATCACATTTTTTTTTTCCCCTCAACCATCTGCTGCTAGGTTCTCTCATTAGAGACTAGAGCTAACAGGAAAAGTTCATGGATTAAGAAGGTAAGTTACACAAGGTCATCACCCAATTTGTCCCTTTCTCTGTCCACTTCCAGTGTCTAGCACAGGACTGGCACATTGGCTAAGAGAATAAATACGTATATGAATCCTTACTTCCATTTCCAATGAATGGATGCAAAAAAACTTTACCCAAATATTACTGTTAACTGTAAGGTACTCACCACACATTGCTATCAAGGCCTTCAATTCGCTTTGCATTTTTGAATTTCAAAGACATTTTCTGAAATATATAAAATTGAAGGGGTTTAAAAATTTTTTTCATCAAACAATAATGCCAGAAAATCATGGGCAACTATTTCTTTTCCCTACTGGCACCATAGAAAAAGCAGTACCATAGAGAAAATGTTAAATGCCACTAAAAAATCAGTTAATATTTACAACAACCCCATGTTATGGTTCTATCACTAGCCATAATTTACACATGAGGAAAGTGAGGTACAGAGAGAATAAGATCATGTAAATTTACATCTGCCCAAGTTCACGAAAGCAAGTAGCATTTAAACCTAAACAGATTCAACTCAAGATCTGAACCCAGATAGTCTGACTTCAGAACACACACTCAGCACTGCTTCCACACACTCCTTTTGCAGAAGAAGACATTCTAAAAGAGACTACTAGAATGCTGACTTAAAAAAAAAAAAAAGTATATCAGACATTTAGGTCAGGTCTACTCACATTAAGCAAGCTTGACATATTAAAAGCTAAAATTACAGCAAAGCATTCAATTTTTTAGTTCTTTAAGATTCTAAAAGGAAGTTTACATTATCTCTCAGAAGCATGGAGCTATCTTTGATTTCATTGTTAATAAGCTGCTGAAATTAAAAAAAAATGATTGGCGGCATTTTTGCAAAGATTTTAATAGACTAGTAATTTGAATTCAATCTAGAAGGAAGATAGTGATAACGGTTATTAAATAGACCATTGTTCTCATTCTATTCCAATAATGGAACCAAGAAATATACCTTTCTGTTCTTCTCATATATATATTCTTTTAATCTTTGAAACTCCATTGAAGTAAATCACATGCAGATTCTCCAGAGGTTAATGTGCCTTCCAGAATGGCATTATGATTAAGTGCCCACCTGAAGAGGATGCTATTTTAGAGACTACAATTATAAAACTAAAAACACCCAGAAAGATAAACAGAAAAAGACTAACTTTGCTGTGCTGCATGGCAGGTGGGATCTTAGTTCCCCAGCCAGGGTTTGAATCTGTGCCCTGCATTAGGAANCAGGGAGGCCTGGCGTGCTGCGATTCATGGGGTTGCAGTCGGACATGACTGAGTGACTGAACTGAACTGAATCCCTTCCAGCCTTCTCTCCCCCTGCCCTGCTGTTTCATACAGTGATGCAAGAGCACACGACCTCCTGTCACCATCATCTTCAGTGTGTTTCTTTTCACTTGCTTTCAATCAAGTTCTTTCCTCTGTTGGAGATGATCTACTCCATAATCCCCACTATGCTTGGTTCAAAAACGACCTTTCCAAAGACATCTGCATCCTAATCCTTGAAATCTGTGAATGGTACCTTATAAGGTGATACATATCCCTATATCCTTGCAGATGTGATTCAATTAAGTATCTTGAGATGGGGAGACAATTTTGGATTATCCAGGTGGGCCCTAAATTTAATCACAGGTGTCCTTTTAAGAGGATGCAGAGGTAGATTATACACACATAGAGAAGGCCATGTAAAGATGATCAGAGACTTATTTGGAGATGCCGGCCATGAAGATCAGGGTGATGTGGCCATGAGACAAGGAGTTACAGCAGGTATCAGAAGCTGGAAGAGGCTAGGAATGGACTCTCTCTAGGAGGCTGGGGGGACTGTAGTCCTGATCCCCTGGAGGACGAAATGGCAACCCACTCCAGTATTCTTGCCTGGGAAATCCCATGAAGAGAGGAGCCTCGAGGGCCACAGTCCAAAGGGCCACAAAGAGTCTGAAGTGACTGAGCATGCAGACATAGGAACACGTTTGCCCTCCCCCTTCCTCCTGGGTGAACAGGACAATTCTTAATCACCAGAGGTAACTGTAGACTCATCAGCTGAGATAGCATCAGACTCTACAAGACAAACCTTGTTAATACAACCCCTGTTTTCATTCCTACACTTTTTCCTTTGTTGAGTCCCTTCTCTACAAATCTACTGTTCTTTGTTAAGATGCTATTTATAAGCTCAGTTTCTAATGACTTCTCTGAGGTACTAATCTCACTGAGTTCTCCTGTGTGTATACACAACATGCATGATAAACAGTTTTTGTTTTACTCTTGTTTTAATCTTTCTTTACAGTCTAATTCTTAGGGCCTCAGTCAGAAAACCTAGGATAGAGGAAAAAGTTGATTTTTCCCCTCCCCTATAATATCCTTTCAGTAGGCTCAAGTACCTCTTAAATAGGTGCCAGATAAGTCACAAAATTAAAGTGTTTGCAACATGTTATTTTACAGAAGACTTTTATTTAGAGTACATAAATACACATTAAGAATACACAACTCAATAAGAAAGCAAACAATCCAGTTGAGAAAGGGCAAAAATTCTGATAGTCACTTCACAAAAGGCATATGAAAGGCCAAAAGGCACATATAAAGATGCTCAACATCATCAGTCATCAGGGAAATGCAAATTAAAACCACAATAAGCTTCCACTAGATACCCATCAAAATGGCTAAAATTATAGATACTGTATGTTGACAATGATGTGAGGCAGCTAGAACTCTTGTACAACCCTGGAAGAAATGTGAAATGATACAACCACTTTGGGAAACTGCTTAACAACTACTTTAAAAACAAATATAAATCTACCACACAACCCAGTGATTCCACTGATAGGTATTTAAACAAGAGAAATGAAAACCTATTTCCACACAATCACATGTACTCAACGTTCACAATAACTTTACTCAAAATAGCTAAAACCTAGAAATAATACAAAAGTCCATCAACAGGTGAATGAATCGTTAAACAAACAATACATCCATACAGTAGGATTCTTTTCAGGAATAAAAAGGAATGAGCTCAAAAAACAACAACATGGGTCACTTTAAAATCATTATGCATGTGAAAGAACCCATACACAAATGAGTATATAGTACATGATCCACTTAGATAAAATAACAATTTTTAAAAAGCAAAATAATCTATGGTGACAAAGAGCAAATTAGCAGTGACAAACAAACTGTGAAGGAACATGAAGCATCTTTCAGGGGTGATGGAAATATTCTATATGCTGATTGTGGCAGTGGTTTTTATGGTATATACATTTAAAAATAATTATTGAGTTGTATACTCTATGGTTTACTGTGCCATTATAAAGCTGATTTTAGAAAGCTGACAGAGTAGTTTCTTAGAAAACTAAAGATACTCTTACCATACAATCTAGCAATCACTCTCCTTGGTATTTACCTAAAGGAGTTGAAAAATTAAGTCCATATAAAATCTTAAATACTGATGTTTATAGCATCTTTATTCATAATTTCTAAAACTTGGAAGCAACCAGGATAGATGAATGGATCAGTTGTGGTACACCCAAATAATGGAATACTCTTCCATCAAAAAAGAAATGAGCCATCATGCAAAGAAAAGACACTGAAGACAATGCATATTGCTAAGTGAAAGAAGCCAATTTGAAAAAGCCACATGTGTTATGATTACATTTTGGAAAAGGCAAAATCAGAGAGCAAAAGGATTAGTGGTTTAGAGAACTTAAGAGGGAAGGAGGGACAAACAGGTAGAAGACAGAGGATTTTTAGGGCAGTGAAACTGTTCTGTGTCATACTGTAAAAATGGATTCATGTAATTATACATTTGTCAAAACACACAGAACGCACAACGCCAAGAGTGAACCCTAATGTAAAATTATGGACTTTGGGTGAACATAATGTATCAAGGTAGTTTCAATGTTTGTAGCTAATACACCACTCAGGTGAGGGATGTTGATAGTAGGGGAGGCTATGCATGTGTCTGGCCAGGGGATACACAGGAACTCTGTACTGCTCAATTTTGATCTGAAGCTATAAAGGCTTCCCTGGTGGCTCAGCTGGTAAAGAATCCACCTGCAATGTGGGAGACCTGGGTTCGATCCCTGGGTTGGGAAGATCCCCTGGAAAAGGGAATGGCTACCCACTCCAATATGCTGGCCGGGAGAATTCCACGGAAAGAGTCAGACATGACTGAGCAACTTTCACCTACTTCACTATAATGCTCTAAAACATACAGTTTATTAAAATTAAAAAAAAANAAGATCCCCTGGAAAAGGGAATGGCTACCCACTCCAATATGCTGGCCGGGAGAATTCCACGGAAAGAGTCAGACATGACTGAGCAACTTTCACCTACTTCACTATAATGCTCTAAAACATACAGTTTATTAAAATTAAAAAAAAAAAAAGCTGCCAGGATATTGTTAAACCATGTCCTCTTTCTCCCTTTGGACAAAATGCTGCCCAAGTAAGCAGACACTATCAGAGTTATCTCACAGATAATTAAATGTTGTCTAAGATACGGCTCTCAATTTAAAGAAGCAGACAAATTACATTATTTTGCCACTAGATGGCATAAGAAAATAACAAAATGTTTCTGTAATGGAAAAACTGAAAGTTTTCCGAACTTTTCCTTTGGCATATATCTATACAAAATATTGATATTCTCTTGTATAACTTCAATGTCATCATCACAACAACAGTAATTCCTTAATATCTTCTAATACCCAATCCACCATCATATTTCTCTAAATGTCTTTAAAAATATCTCTTTACATTTCTGTTGATTGGATCAAGTCCCTAAACAAGGTCCATACATCATTCTGGTGGCTGTGCTTTTTTAATGTTCTTTTCATCTCAGAGCAGACCCTCTGAAATACTACCCACCCCCACTTTTTCCCCATGCTACTGACTTGTTGAAAAAACCAAGTCAGGAATCAACCTGTGGTTATGACCCACATCTTGGATTTGTTTGCTTTTCCAATTCATCATATAATCTGGTCCTCAATTCACTGTATTTCCTACAATTGGAAGTCATGGGGCCTGCATTTAGAGTCACTAGATTACATTCTTTCTTGAGCAGACGGAGTTAGACATTTAGAATGCATCCCAGAGCTAGAAAGGGGTACATGTGGTATCTTGACCTTGGGCAAGATACTAAACCTATTTAAGCCTCCATATGTAAAAAGAATTATAGCAAATCATAACGTGAAGAATTTTGTAAATATAAAGTGAAATAATAAGGGGACTGAATCAAGATGATATGAAGCTCAACTCCCCTAAGAAATACATCAAAAATACATCCACATGTGGGACATTCTCATGGAAGACTAACTGGAAACTGACAAAACAACACCTATACAACCAAAGCTGTAAGGAAGATTTCCATCTAATGGGGTAGGATGGAAAAAAAGCTTAGGGTTGGGAGCTCTGCAACAATGAGGGATCTGAACGATCTGAGAGAACTTTTACCCAGTGGAGCAAGCATGTTGAGTCACAGACTGGGTGTCCCAGTCTCAGGATCTTACATGGTGGAGACAAGCCCCTTGACTACAGGGAGAATTGTTGAAACAGACAGAAGGGCTGGAGAAGCCTAGACTCTACCCATGCAGAGTATATGGTGGCGACCTGCCAATAAGCAGGGCAGAGAGACTTCTGCACTGGTGGCTGCTGGCTCCCGACATTTCCTAAGCCAAGCAGGAAGAAGACCTCTGCCCTACCCACTCCACATCAGAGCCTAGCACTGGATCTGGGACAGATAGGTCCTGGGAGAAGACTTTACTTAGGGACACTGATGGCATAGGGGCCTGGGCCATGGTCCAACTGGAATGGTGGCCCTTGTTAGCACTTACTCCTGCAGTACCTGGGAATCTACGTGACTAGCATGATGGTGTCCCTTTCCTAGCCACGTGAGTATACCAGCCCTACCCACCATACCAGAACTCAGCACTGGATGTGGGGCAGACAGGTCCCAGGAGAAGACTGCCAAAGAGGCAGCCCAGGTCTCTGGTGGCAGCATCGTCACTTCATTTCCTACAGCCACAATGCCTTGACCCCAGTCCCAGTCAAGTGAGTGCCTGGTTTGCCCACTCCATGCCACAGCCTTGCACTAGGTCAGTGATGATCACAAGGGGGAAGGGACACTGGAGCCGCAGATACCTATTTAGGAGGCCCACCAGACTTCTCTGAGTACACAGACGGCCTCACTTTCTCCAGCAATCCCCTCCTTTAGGGCAGGGCACATACTCAGGGGAATGAAGTCTGACTGAGCCCAAACCTCAGGGCCTCTACTCCAACAACTAGGGAGCAGACCCTGCCCCTGACAGGCTGGCAGAGCTGCAGAGCAACAGGAAGTCCTGTGTCGCACACCACATAGGCTTTAGATCCAACATCAACTGCAATCCCTAACAAGGAGATAGAGGCCAGCACACCTGGAGGAGAGACCTGATACCCATATCAAAACCAGCCCCTGCACCAAAGACAGTCTACACAGGGTTGCTCCAACATTAAAACACCCCTACAGGACCACAACAGATAACCGTTTCAGTTCACAGAGACAGAGAAAGTTCAGTAAAATGAAAAAGGTAGAGGAAATTCTCCCAGTTAAAAGAGGAAGAGAATTCCTTGAAAGAATAAATAATGAAACAGATAATTGTGTGTGTGTTCTCAGTCGATTAGTCACGTCTGACTTTGCAATCCCATGGACTGTAGCTCACTGTAGTGCCTCTGTCCACAGAATTTTCTGTTGCCAGTTCCTACTCCTGGAGATCTTTGCTGCATGGCAATCAAACCTGTGTCTCTTGTATCTCTGGCATTGACAGGCAGAGTCTTTATCATTGGGCCACCTGGGAAGCCTGATAGTCGGTCTACCAGACACCGAATTCAAAGAGTTAGTAATAACAATGCTAACTGAATTAAGAAAGAGAATTGGTCTAAACACAGATTATTTCAACAAAGAACAATAGAACCTATAAAGAAGACCCAATCAAAAACAGGCAATTGAATTTCTGAGATAAAAAGCACTCTAGAAGCAATGAACAGCTATCTTAAATTACATAGAAGAAATGATCTGGAAGATAGAATAAATCACCCAATCAAACAACAAACAGAAAAATAAAAAAAAAGAAAGCAACATATAAGATTAATAAAATATAAAGTGTGCCAACCTTTGTATAATAGGAGTTCTAGAAGGTGAAGAAAGACAGAAGGGGATCAAAATGTATTTTAAGGAAGTATGGCAGAAAAATTTCCAACCCTAAAGAAGGAAACAGATNAAAGCAACATATAAGATTAATAAAATATAAAGTGTGCCAACCTTTGTATAATAGGAGTTCTAGAAGGTGAAGAAAGACAGAAGGGGATCAAAATGTATTTTAAGGAAGTATGGCAGAAAAATTTCCAACCCTAAAGAAGGAAACAGATATCCAGATACAGGAAGCAAAGAGAGACCCCAACAAGATGAACCTAAACAGACACACAGTAAGACAGATAATTAAAATGGCAAAAGCAAAAGAGGGAATCAAAAGACAGCGAGGGGAAAACAAAGAATCATGTACAAGGGAACACCTATAAGATTATCAACAGGTAGTTCAGTTCAGTCGCTCAGCTGTGTCTGACTCTGCAACCCCGTGGACTGTAGCACGCCAGGCTTCCCTGTCCATCACCAATTACCAGAGCTTGCTCAAACTCATGTCCATCAACAGGCAGAGGACCCAAATAAAACACAAAATCAAAGACAGGAAATCTCAATATCACAGAGATTAAAAAAAAAAAATCAAAAGGGAATACTATGAATGGTTATATGCCAACAAATTGGACAACTTAGAAAAAATGGACAAATTTCTAGACCCATATGGCTTGCCAGTTCAGTTCAGTTCAGTTCAGTCGCTCAGTCGTGTCTGACTCTTTGCGACCCCATGAATTGCAGCACGCCAGGCCTCCCTGTTCATCACCATCTCCCGGAGTTCACTCAGACTCGCGTCCATCGAGTCTGTGATGCCATCCAGCCATCTCATCCTCGGTCGTCTCCTTCTCCTCCTGCCCCTAATCCCTCCCAGCATCAGAGTCTTTTCCAGTGAGTCAGCTCTTCACGTGAGGTGGCCAAATACTTGCAAATGATGCAACCAACAAGGCATTAACACCCAAAATATACAACCAGCTCACACAACTCAATATCAAAAAAACAAAAACCCAATCAAAGAATGGGCAAACGACCCGAATAGATATTTTTCCAAAAAAGATACAGCGAGAGATGGCTACTAGGCACATAAAAAGATGCTCAACATCACTAGCTAACAGAAAAATGTAAAACAAAAGCACAATGAGCTATCAACTCAGTGATCAGAAGGGCTATTATCAAAAAAATTCTATAAATAATAAATGTGTAGAAAAAGGAATCTTTGTACCCTGCTGGTAGAAATGTAAATAGGTACAGCCAGTATGGAAAACAGTATGGAGGTTCCTTAAAAAATTAAAAATAAAACTACTATATGATCCAGCAATTCCACTCCTGGGTATATACCTGGGGGGCAGAAAACACCTCTAATTCAAAAGGATGCATGCTCCTCCATGTTCACAGTATCACTATTTACAACAGCCAAGACATGGATGGCAACCAAGCACCATCAACAGATGACTGGCTTAAGAAGATGTGGTATATATACAAAGGAATATAACTCTCTATAAAAAAGAATGAAATACCTACATTTGCAGCAATGTGGATGGACCTAAAGAATATTATGCTTAGTAAAGTAAGTCAGACAGAGAAAAACAAATACTATGATAGCACTTATATGTGGAATCTAAAAACTAATTAATCTAAAAACAAACTTGTGGTTATCAAGAAAGGTGGGGTGAAATGAGGAGTGTGGAATTAACAGACAGAAACAACTATACAGAAAATAGATAAGCAATAAGGATTTGCTGTATAGCACAGGGAATTATACCCAATATCCCATAATAATCTATAATGGAATAAAACCTGTTTAAAAAAAAAAAACTGAATTACCATGTTGTATACCTGAAACTAACACAATATTGTAAATCAACTATACTTCAATTGAAAATAAATAAATAAATAAATTGAGATAATGAATAAAATGCCCTGCACTATGCCTGACAAGGCTATGGTTTTTTCAGTAGTCATGTATAGATGTGAGAGAAGGATTATAAAGAAAGCTGATNTATGGCTTTTAATTTTAAACATTTCACTGTTGTTGTTTTTTTCTCATTTATACTTAAAAACGATGCTCTATGAAGAAAATCAGGAAATTGTGAAACAGTATCATCTAGTAAATATGAGTATGGCATATTATACATAAGATAATTTCCACTGTAATGTAGGCATGATCAATAGAAAATTTAATTATTTATTATCTTTGGTGTAGACTGTTTAAAATGAAGATACTGAAGGTATGTGTGATGCATCTGGAAGTGACCTGAAGTTGAGAAGGCTGATGAATTGTTACAGAATCCAGAGCTAAAAGGTGAGTAAAGCAATCCAAATGTAAAGTTTGAAGCTCTGGGCTTAAAATCCAAATGATGAATTTGTAACCAGTTTACATACTGGGGAGGAGAGATAGGATGAGATGCAGTGAATTTCACAAATCCAGAATGTTCAGGTTAACTGCAAGCTCAAGGAAGATTAATGTATGCCTGCGAAAAGAGCTAGTGCTAATTAATGTACAAAACAGGTTAAAAGTCTGATCAAAAGTTTATTTCCACTTCTTGCTCTGCCTGTTAGTCCACNTGAATTTCACAAATCCAGAATGTTCAGGTTAACTGCAAGCTCAAGGAAGATTAATGTATGCCTGCGAAAAGAGCTAGTGCTAATTAATGTACAAAACAGGTTAAAAGTCTGATCAAAAGTTTATTTCCACTTCTTGCTCTGCCTGTTAGTCCACTTCTAGAATGTTTCTAAGGCTTACTGATACAACAGAGGGAAAGTAGGAGGTGAGTGAATAAGGTACTGGCCGGCAAAGTACAGTGGGAATAATAAACCTCAAAGCCTGAACCAAGAAGGGAAAAGTCAGCCATACAGAGCCGGTATAAGACAGGAGACATGAGCCTGAAATTGTTGGAAAGCTGTTTTGTGAAAACGGAATTCTAGTAATTATAAACATCGGCAGAGGTCAGTAATACGGTACTTGGTTTAAGTTGGCAGGAGTTCGGTTTTAGGCCCACGTGAGTTAAAACTTAGTAATGGTGGGTGTGCAGACAGGTGTGGAAGGAGCCTGCTGCCCGGCTCAGGTAGAGGTGGAGGAGACGCGCGCCGGCAAGACCGTACTCGGCGGGGGGCTCCAAAAGCACCAAATTGGACCGCTTTTCATCTAAAAACCATGGGTTCCACTAAAGTCATACGTGGTAAGCTAGCAGCTTGTGTTTGCTTTTTTATTGAGAATCTCGGTTACGGATCAACTGGAGTCGGTATCAGCTTCCTAAACCGTTTACAAAACATCCAAATTGCAAAATCAAGCGCAAAAAGGGCAGACGAGGACCAGAGTCCCGGGGTCCCACTCTAGAAGGCCAGCACTTCGGTGCCATTCCCTCTCCGTAGCGAACTCTGAAACTCCAGCGCTGGCCCTTTGCTACCAGGCCCGCAGCCCACCGAAGCCGGGAGTCAAGAGGCCCAACTCCGACCTCCCGGCCCAGCTCGGGAAGGCGAGTCCGAATTCTGAAGGAAATCCAACCCCTGCTCTTCCTCCAACCTCGCCAGTCGCGCGGCTCGGCAGCGCAC
>SJYV01056326.1:2490743-2528451 GCA_006410875.1 Neotragus pygmaeus
TTACCTTCCTGAACAGTAAAACGAGTTCGATTAGAGAATTGAAAATGTAATGTGATATGAAACTGAGAAGGAAAGTGACACTTTTAACGGTGAAGGAGAAAAATCCGCTAAGAGAAAAAGGAACCCATGAATTAACTCATCTATTGAGGTTTAGTGAAAGGAGAGGTTCTGGTGAGAATTGAGTTTCATAACTAGATTCTTCTTCCTTTCCTAATTTAAGAAAACGAGTGGATAGAAGGAGTGAGAAAGGCTGCTGCTGCTTCTAAGTCGCTTCAGTCGTGTCCGACTCTGTGCGACCCCATAGACAGCAGCCCACCAGGCTCCCACTTCCCTGGGATTCTCCAGGCAAGAACGCTGGAGTGGGTTGCCATTTCCTTCTCCAATGTGTGAAAGTGAAAAGTGAAAAGTGAAAGGGGAGTCGTGTCTGACTCTTGGCGACCCCATAGACGGCAGCCTACCAGGCTCCTCCGTCCGTGGGATTCTCCAGGCAAGAGTACTAGAGTGGCTTGCCATTGCCTTCTCCAGTGGGAAAGGCAGTAGGTTGTTATTCAACTACAGAGGAGAGAACAAAGATAATCTTTGGTTGAAGGAATCTACTCGGCAACTAGGTACCAGGAGATTCCGAAGTTGATTAGGTGGGTGGAGAAATTACTGTGTACAGTAGGGAATCTACCCCAAACTATGAGCTACTGTGAGGCACATTGGTTTGTCAGTACTCTCCACCAAGAGGCCACAAGGAACACACCTGTAGTTAAAAGGTTGGGTTTATTACTCCTTGCAAAGAGGGAGAGCTTACATCTTGGGAAATGTGGGTTGTTTCAATAACAAACTGGTAGATGAGACCTAGAGGATTTGGGCTTATATTGAGTGATTTGGGGGGAGGGTCCAAGGAAATGAAGATTTATGCTGTTCGGGGTGCTGTCAGGAAGTGGGGGTAATCATTAGATTGGGTATCATAATATACCTCATGTAGAAGAAGGGAGAAAAATTGCAAAGCTAATTTTGTAATTGATAAAAAGCAGTGTTTTTGCTAGTCAGGAGAGGAGGAGGTTTGCTGTTTTGGTGGTTGGCAGTGACCTTGTTTTATCTGAGTTTAGGCGCAATTATTGCTTGAGCTTGTCTGTTGTGTCACTTTGTCATAATTGGAGAGTGACTGCCTGATGTTAGTATTCTGTCAGATTGCTATATTTTACCCAGAAACACCTGGGCTAGTTCCTAACAACACTGAAACCTTAAGGATAAGTTTCAGTTCAGTCCCTTATACCAGTTACTGATTTTTTGTTTTTCTCAGATTTAACAAATACATGAATTGACAGCGTAGATGCCGAGCCTTCTGGGGGTAATGGGGCACAGAAAGTATCTCAGACCTTAAAGAGGAAGAAACAGACAATAATCAAATAAATACATACATTGACTTCAGATGGTGATAAGTGCTCTGAAAGAAACAATGAGGGTTGGAGATTGCTGCTGCTGCTGCTAAGTCACTTCAGTCATGTCCGACTCTGTGTGACCCACCAGGCTCCCCCGTCCTTGGGATTCTCTAGGCAAGAACACTGGAGTGGGTTGCCATTTCCTTCTCCAATGCATAAAAGTGAATCGTGAAAGTGAAGTCGCTCAGTCGTGTCTGACTCTTAGTGACCCCATGGAATGCAGCCTACCAGGCTCCTCCATCCACAGGATTTTCCAGGCAAGAGTACTGGAGTGGGGTGCCATTGCCTTCTCTGTTGGAGACTGCAGATAGTTTAAATATGATAGTCAGGAAGTCGTCTTTTTTTGAGAAGGTAACATTTGAACCAGACTGAATGATAAAGAGGCAGCCTTGCCAAAAGTAATTCTGGAAAGGAAAATAGCAGTTGAAAAGGCTCTGATATATGAGTAAACTTGGCAAGTGAGGAACAGGAGAGAGGCCAGTATGTCTAAAACACAGTAATCCAGGGGAAAGTGCTTCCAGATTAGGATGGAGAGGAAGACAGGGACCAGATCATGCAGATGAAGACCACAGAAAGTTTTGACTTTATATTAACGTAGCCATTGGAAAACCTTAAGCAGAGGGATAAAGTAATCTTAGTCACATTTGGAATAAACACTCCAGTTCCTTCAGAGAAGAGACTTATCATTGGGCCCAGAGCAGAAGCAGAAAGATTTGTGGAGGTTGTTAGAGGGAGAGATGATATTTTCTGGGCTCAGGTGGTGGCAAAGGAGGGAAAGAGCGCTAAGGGTCACAGTGTTTGTTCTGCTGACATCTACTTACTCCTCTATGTCAGCTCTGCCCTCCACAGTCACCTGCGGCCCTAACGGTACAGAAGCAAGCGACAAGAATGAAGATAGAACACGAAATCTGGTGCAATGGATCAGGGGACATGCAACCTCTACTGGACTGAAGTGCAGAGTCCACTCTGAGTCTGGCTTTTATTCCTAATTGCAGACTGCAAGACTTTTTTTTAAATCTTATCTTTCCCAAGACACTACACTGACTGTTAGTATTCTGTCAGATTGCTATATTTTACCGGAAACACCTGGGCTAGTTCCTAACAACACTGAAACCTTAAGGGTAAGTTTCAGTTCAGTCCCTTATACCAGGTACTGATTTTTTGTTTTTCTCAGATTTTCCAGATCTCTTTGTTTTTACCCCAGGCCATTTCCTTTTGGGCTAGTCTTGGGAACGATCAGCAAGTGGATAGACAGCGTTCATGCCTGACACTGACCCCATGTTCCAAGGTCTATGCTTTCATAATCCCAGTCATACTCCCTTCTGGGTTTGGCCTTGGGGTTTGTAACAAGGAGATTATTCTTAAGAAAAACATGAAAGATAATCATTAACATAATATCTTAATATATGCTGTTTTTCCAGGTGCTATTTCAGTGGAATTTCCCAAGGCTGTGAAAGTACGTTTAGGAATTCCTACTACAGTCACCTCTGCCTAGTTTCTCCTGACTTGGATCTTCTCTGTTTACCCTCTTCAGAGAATAAACTGCCAATCTTTTGCTGAAGTGAAGGAGAACCAGTTATTGGGGGTGCATGAACTTGCTGTGGGGATCTGGGGATCTAGTTCTTTGTTAGGAAGGACTTTAAATGACCCTCCTGACCATTTAGTCCTGAATCTTTGGAGAGTTCTGTGGGGGTAGGTGCAGTTGCTTTCTTGACTTTCTTTGTGACTGCTCTGGGATTCAGGTTTTTTAATCTGCTCTAAATGTCTACCTGTCTATTTGCTTTCTAACATCTTTAGTCTTGCTGTCAAGTCACTGTATTCCCCTTGTTTTGGCTCTTACAGGGTTATGGCTTAACAGAACTGCCTCATTGTTATTTCAGTGGGGTTTAAGTAGAGAGATCTCTAGTCTTTCCCATTCTATTGTTTTCCTCTATTTCTTTGCATTGATCACTTAAGGAAGGTTTTCTTATCTCTCCTTGCTATTCATTGGAACTCTGCATTGAGATAGATATGGCTTTCCTTTTCTCCTTTGCCTTTCACTTCTCTTCTTTTCTCAACTCTTTGTAAGGCCTTCTCAGACAACCATTTTGCCTTTCTTGGGGATGGTTTTGATCACTGCCTCCTGTACAATGTTACGAATCTCCATCCATGGTTCTTTAGGCAGTCCATCAGATCTAATCTCTTGAAAATTTTGTCATTTCCACTGTATGGTAGTAAGGGATTTGATTTAGGTCATACCTGAATCGTCTAGTGGTTTTCCCTACTTTCTTCAGTTTAAGTCTGAATTTGGAAATAAGGAGTTCATGATCCGAGCCATAGTCAGCTCCCAGTCTTGTTTTTACTGGCTATATAGAGCTTCTCCATCACTGGCTGCAAAGAATATAATCAATCTGATGTCGGTATTGACCATCTGGTGATGTCCATGTGTAGAATAGTCTCTTGCGTTGTTGAAAGAGGGTGTTTGCTATGACCGGTGCATTATCTCGGCAAAATTCTGTTTGCCTTTGCCCTGCTTCATTTTGTACTCCAAGGCCAAACTTGCCTGTTACTCCAGCTGTCTCTTGACTTCCTACTGTTGCATCCCAGTCTTCTATGGTGAAAAGGAGATCTTGTGTGTGTGTGTGTGTGTGTGTGTGTGTGTGTGTGTGTGTTAGTTCTAGAAGGTCTTATACGTCTTCATGGAACTGTTCAACTTCAGCTTCTTCAGCATTACTAATTGGGGCACAGACTTGGATTACTGTGATGTTCAATGATTTGCCTTGGAAAGGAAAAGAGATCATTCTGTCGTTTTTGAGATTGCATCCAAATACTACATTTTGGACTCTTGTTGACTATGAGGGCTACTCCATTTCTTCTAAGGGATTCCTGCCCACAATAGTAGATATAATGGTCATCTGAGTTAAATTCACCCATTTCAGTCCATTCAGTTCGCTGATTCCTGAAATGTCTATGTTTACTCTTGCCATCTCCTATTCGACCACTTCCAATTTACCTTGATTCATGGACCTAACATTCCATGTTCCTATGCAATATTTTTCTTTGTAGCCTCAGACTTCACTGCCATCACCAGTCACATCCACAACTGGGCGTTGTTTTTGCTTTGACTCAGGCTCTTCATTCTTTCTAGGGTGATTTCTTCATTCTTCTCCAGTAGCATATTGGGCTATGAGGATTTCATCTTTCAGTATCTTATCTTTTTTCCTTTTCATACTGTTCATAAGATTATCAAGGCAAGAGTGCTGAAGGGTTTGCCATTCCCTTTTCCAGTGAACCATATTTTATCAGAACTCTCTACCATGACCTGTCCATTTTGGGTGGCCTTACATGGCATGGCTTAGTTTCATTGAGTTAGACAAGGCTGTGATCCAAGTGATCAGTTTGGTTTGTTTTCTGTAATTGTGGTTTCCATTCTTTCTTCCTTCTGATGGATAAGGATATGAGGTTTGTGGAAACTTGCAAAGATGGGTACAATAAAGGACAGAAATGTTATGGACCTAACAGATATTATCTTAATATATAATATATCTGTTATATATAATAGATATCTTAATATCTATCTTAAAATATTAAGATAGAAGATATTAAGAAGAGATAACAAAAATACACAGAAGAACTATGCAAAAAAAAATCTTTCATGACCAGATAACCACAATGGTGTGATCACTCACCTGGAGCCAAATAGTCTGGAATGTGAAGTCAAGTGGGCCTTAGAAAGCATCACTATGAACAAAGCTAGTGGAGGTGATGAAATTCCAGTTGAGCAATTTCAAATCCTAAAAGACGATGCTGTGAAAGTGTTGCAATCAATATGCCAGCAAATTTGGAAAACTGAGCAGTGGCCACAGGACTGGAAAAGGTCAGTTTTCATTCCAATCCCAAAGAATGTTCAAACTACCATACAATTGCACTCATCTCACATGCTAGTAAAGTAAAGCTCAAAATTCTCCATCTGTTGGATCATAGAAAAAGCAAGTGAACTCCAGAAAAACATCTACTTCTGCTTCATTGATTATGCCAAAGCCTTTGACTGTGTGGATCACAACAAACTGTGAAAATTCTTAAAGAGATAGGAATACCAGACATCCTGACCTGCCTCCTGAGAAATATATATGCAGATCAAGAAGCAACAGTTAGAACCGGACACAGAGTAAGGGACTGGTTCCAAATAGGGAAAGGAGTATGTCAAGGTTGTATGTCATGGTTGTATGTCATCACCTTGCTTATTTAACTTATATGCAGAGTACATCATGTGAAGTGCTGGGCTGGATGAAGCACAAGCTGGAATGAAAACTGCTGGGAGAAATATCAGTAACCTCAGATATGCAGATGACACCATCTTATGGCAGNTTCTCAGTCAGTTGTTTCACATGTTCCTGATAGCTCTTTTCTTTCTGTTCCATCATCTGCTGGTTCTTTATTTGCATTTCCTCCAGCATTCTTGCTGCAGCCTGTGCAGATTCAGCTTTCATGCGTTCCACTGTCAGGAGGAAAAGGAAAAAGGAAAATGTATGTGGAGACCAAGTTGCTTCTTACTTCCATCTAAAGTTACCTATCACTGTTGCTACTGACTTCATATGCCCTACTCAGAAATGACTTTAGCGAGTAAGAGACATCTTTTATCCTGTTGCTACAGTTTGAGGCTCCTAGGTTTACCCAGTGGAGTTTGTTAGAACTTTTAAGAGCTTTCAGGGCTGTCTAGTCTCTTGACTAGCTCCTCACCTTCGATCAACTTTTCCTTCTCTGAAAGTGTCTGGTCTGTTTGTAGAATTGCATCAGTCACAGACTCCTTGGACTTCAAGTATTCCTGAAGACTCTCATCAGCCTGGGGCCCGGAAAAAAATGGGGTTAGTAGTAGGAAATGGCTGTAAGCACTTATTCCTGTTTGCCCACCACTTTTCCCTCTAGGAACTGCTCCTCTTGGCCCTGGTGTGCCTGGTGATCAGATTCCCTGTCACTGGGCTGAGCACATGCTCCAGACTGGCCAAGCAAAGTGCCCTCCCAAGCAGAATCCTTTATAAGAGGTTGATATACATGTAAATAGTGATTCTCTGTTCTTTTGACTGAGAGCTCTGATTTTGGAGCTGTTGGTGCTACGGTCCCATATGGGGTGAGCTTGTTGGAGAATGAAGGCATCATGGAGAAAGTGGATCTGAATAAAGGGGGTAGAGGAAGAATGGGAGGGAGGGAAGTGTGGGGTTGAGGAGAGCCACAGTCAGAGAGATAAATGATGACGTTATTTGAAATTTTGGATACATCTGATAATCCAGTTTATAACTCAGTTGTTAATTGAGTGCAGACTCTTGGATGAGCACATAGGTTATACCTGGTGTAACAGGCTCCTTGCGGTGTTTATTGAATGAGAGTGTATCAACCTTGCTTACCTGTATGCCCTTCCTAGGCTCCTGAAGATACTTCTTCTTCAGCTCTTGCATCTTCTCAATGAAGAGACGATAGCCCCCTGATTTCGAATAAATCCCCTGTTTTACATCTTCTTCTAGAGGACTGAAAATATCCTTCAGTAAAGCAGAGCAACGATCTGATGATGCTTTACGATTCTGATTACAAAAGTCATCTCGCTTTTTGTCTAGCTGGGCCTTTAACGCAAAACAATAGGAAATGTTAATAAACAGAGGAGTAAAAAGATGTTAGCTTGATGTTGAAATTTCTGGAAAAGCTTCTCAAAAAAATTAAAATTAAAAAGGTCTCTGACCCTTAGACAAACTTATAGGCACTCAACAGGACCATATCCTTCCTCCAGATTCTGACCTTCTACTAAAGCCCTTTCACCATGGGGTAACCTTCAGAGCAGTGATTACTAGCTATATGGTACACTTTTGGAGATAAACTCCGGCTTTTCACATTGGATCAGTGACTGCATATGTAATTAATATGGCTCAATTAAGTCTGCTTGTGATAACTAAAACTAACATTTTATTTATTGCCAAAATATCCAGTGAGTCTGATAACAATGAGCATGTAATTTGATTAGAAGCTCTGCTACTTATATATGCATGTAATGAAACTATAGGGAAGAATATTTGTTTATTCATGAAAGAAAAGTTTTCAGTGCATACTAAGATATATCATAAAAAAAAACTGGTTCTTCTTATGATAACACAGATTGGTTTTCACCACTTAAATATCTAGTGAAATTACTTTTCTCAAAATAAGCACCCATCTCATTTTCTTCTATTATTTTACTTTCTAAGAACCTAAGCTGTATAAACTTGAGAAAAAAATTACCGCTAATTCTTTTTGAAATAATTGGTCTATATCTTTGAAGGAACTCCTCATGAAGACTTCAATGGTCTCTTTCTCAGTGGCCCTGTGTAGGTCCAGCAGCTCCTGGAGGGTTTCTGTGGGCAGCTGGAGCTTCTGGCCCATCTGCTGGTCATAGTAGGCAATGGCCTTTTGTACTGCAGCCGAGTTCTCAATCTCAGCCAAGGCCAGGACTGCATTCTCCATGCAGGGCAGATCTCCACTGTTGATGGCATTGACATAGGTCTGCACCAGGGTCCCTAGACCTACAACAGAGAACAATGACGATGTTTATTTTACACGGAGCGAAGAAACTTTCTCTTCTGTGAAATTCTAATGTCTATTACCAACCATTTGTTTTACAGCATCAATGCTTCAGCAGCATCTGAAAACCTGCTAAAAATGCAGACTCCCAGCCTCTGTCCCAGTTTGACTGACTTATACCCTCCTCTTTGGCAAGATCCTCAAGTGGCATAAATATATCAAAGATTGAGAACCTCTGTTCTAGATAGCGAAGTCCTACATTCATTCAGTGCATTCACTTTAGCAGCAAGCATTGTTAGGCCAGAAACCATATCTCTCTCATTTATGTCTGTATCATCAGCCCTGGTAAGTCCATGGGAAACATTTGATTAATATTTGTGGAGCAAATCAAAATGAGTCCTCCATTTTGCTTATTCTAGCAGAGCGTTATAGGAGACCTTTCTGTGATGTTGGAAGTATTCTGTGTGTGCTGTCCAGGGTGGGAGCCACTAGTCTCAGGTAGTGTGAGCCCTTGAGACATAGCTGTGTGATCAGAATGTTAAATTTCTATATTTTTATTAGCTACATTTAAACTTAGGCATACCTGTCTAGGGACAGCCATGTTGGACAGGGCAGATCCAGTTTACTAGGACAATTGTCACCTCTTAGAGCTTTTATTCTTTGCCTTTTGTATCTTTTCTCAACTATGAAGTCTGACTGATAAAACCTGTCACAAGTGTTGGTGCCACCTAGAATTTATCCCAATAATAGCAGTAGATGTGCATTTTTCAAAGTTGAAGCTACATGGATGTTATCACACATCCTCTAGTCTTAACAGTGAGAGTGAAGACTGGGAAGAGGACTCACGAGGGCCATCCACCTTGATGCCTCCTGAGAGAGTTTTAGTTTTGGAATTGCGAAAGATGTAGGAACAGAAGGCCACAGTTTGTTGCACAAATTCTGAGTCCAGCTCTTCGTCACACAGTTCCTCAAGCTGGCCCAATTTCCTCCTATGAGTGGGCCGATCAAAGATGAAGCATTTCTTCTTTGGGAAGAACTTTCGGATACAGAGTCGAGGCATATTAAAAGTTTTATCTTTTGGGCTGGTACCTGGAGGAAGAAAAGAGGAATTTACCTAATGTAGGGTCTTGCAAACACTTCCTGTAAAGGGTTAAACAATAAATATTTTAGACTTTGCAAGCCAGATGTTCTCTTTTCTGAGTACTCAAGTTTCCTATTGTAGCCTAAAAGCAATCATAGAGAAACTATAAATGAATGGGTATGACTTTACTCCAATAAAGTCTTATTTACAAAACCAACTGGCAGGCTAGATTGGACAACATTTGCTTGTGGCAATCTTTTACCAGCCCTGAACTGTGCATGGTGCATGCCTGCATTTCTTTTCTTCAAATAAATGACCATTCTACTCCTACTCTTTGGCTAATTACAGCACCACAAGCCCTAAGCATGGAGATATCAATCTAATCACAGCACAGGGCAAGGTGAAAGAAAAAGAAATTTATTCTTAGAACAGGGAGAAAAATAATCTAAAGCCAAATCTATTAATTCAGCATTACTTCTTAGTAACTTCTTAGTAACAAGCATTACTTCTTAGTAATCACCCCTTGAGAAGAAATAGAAACTATAAGTAGAAGACAACTGTTGACAGAACACTAAGGAACAATAGTTTTTAGTGTTTTGTCATCGGTTTACCAATTCTAAGTTCCCTTTACCTTTACTAAGCTTGAGTGAATTCTCCAGGTACTCGTCTGCTGTGATGGACTGTCCATCTGCTTCCAAGTCTAGGGAGAAATCCCTCAGTGTCCATACAAAGTCTGGAAAGAAGCTCACAAAGTCAGCTGAATCCTCAACCCCATCCACATCAGGTGAGGATCTTGCCCTGATTCTATCTGTCAGCTCCGTCACATAGCTGAGTAGCAAAATAAGGAAAACTGGCATGAATGAAGAGTACCCCCCCCCCATCTTATATTAGTTCAACATACAAAACCTTTGTTTCTCCTTTGTTCTTAACCCAAGTGTCCCAAGTATCAGTTCTTCAGTAGGTTATAGGATTTTCCCCTTGCTTTTGAATTCTTTTTTATATTTCTTGTGTTTGTTTCACCAGGATTCATAGGTAGTCAGCTGTTTTTTAAATTTTGGTCTCCCCTCTGACTTTGATGTGGTTTGGATCCCAAAAGGATACTGCAGTTGGTCCATGGCCTGCTGGTTGATAGTTCCCACACTATTGTACACAAAAGTGCTGCTCAAGAGTATTGCTAGGGCAAAGATCCAGGAGTCATTCTGGTTGTCACCCTGGAAATCAGAACATATTTTACCAGGATTGTGTTTCATTCTATGGCACTTTCCTGATCAGCAGTAGTAAAAGGATGCTCATGTAACCAGAGTGGTGTTGTTGTTGTTTGAGACAAATGACCTGTAAGAAAAAACTAAATCCCAGCAAAAATGACTGTTAATAGGACTTGAAATTTGAATAGTTTTGTAATTAGTGTTTTTGGTTTACCCTGATTCTCACTGGACTCTTATGATCATTGGCAGGTAGTTGCAAAACAGTCATTGCAGGTGGACATTCTAAGGGCTTAAATATAATTCAAATTTAATCTTTTCTCTTTATTTTTACAGAACAATTATCTTAATATAGGGGCAGTAATAGTTGTATTTATCTCATTAAACAATTGTTGTTCACCTAACACTTTCCACTTCTTATCTTCTAAATATTCCAAACAATATCAGAGGCAAGTGTAAATCTATTATATCTTTTTTATAGATCAGAATAACTTGCTAAGGTCATTGAGGTACTGATAGACTTTAAATCCATGAGTATGGCATTTCAGAAGCTAAATCCTTAACTAAAGTTCTTTGCAGGGTAAGATTAGGTTGAATTTATTTTTTCACTACATTGAATTTTTTATTCATTACATTGAATTTATTTGTTCTACCATTATGCATCTGGGTTATATGGCTCAGGTTATAGCCTTTTAGTCATTAGAACATTGTCTACAGACCACTATGCTCTTCTTCTAGGATTCTGCCTTATGAATATTTTTCTGACCCCTGGTTGCTAAACTTGGTTTTATGGCATGTAAACAGAAATGACAAAACATGGTTAAGTAAAGGTCTTATTTAAAGGAAAATTAAATACTGTAGAGAATACACAGACATGATGGGCTTAGTCCAAATTGGAATCCTCATTCCTTACCTTCTCCACATCCCCCAGACCCTCAGTATCAAGCAGAACTAAAGTATGGTTTGGCTTCTTGGGATGAGGCACACACCACATCCAGATGCCCTTCGTGTGAGACTGCACTGTGGAGCCCAGAGAGAAGCCTACAAGGGGGCATGGGGAAAAGCGAGGGTAGAGTTTTAATATTAGGTGGTTCTGGAAGTTGAGATGACGGTTAACAAGTCCTAAAACATCTCTTAAATCAAGTTTAGGAGAACTGAAGCCACAGCAAGTATTAATCTTACTTACAATCAGAGAAACAGGGCAATTAGAATATTGAATACATGAAAAGATTAAATACCATTCACAATAAAAGCAATCAACAAGCTAGAAATAAAAGGAAATGATCTCAACATAGTAAATAATAATAATGATTGTATTTTTAAAAAAGATACAGCCAACATTATACTGAATGGTGAAAGACAGAAATCATTCCTTCCACAAAAATTAACCAAATGAACCAAAGACCTACAAGAAAATGAAAGTGAAAGTGAAGTCGCTCAGTAGTGTCCGACTCTTTGCGACCCCATGAACTGTAGCCCATCAGGCTTCTCCGTCCATGGGATTTTCCAGGCAAGAGTACTGGAGTGGGTTGCCACTTCCTTCTGCAGGGGGTCTTCCCAACCCAGGGATTGAACTCAGGTCTCTCACATTGCAGGCAGACACTTTACCCTCTGAGCCACCAGGGAAGCCCTTAAAGACCTACATGTTAGAGCTGAAACACACAGAAGAACTTCACGATTTGGGATTTGATACCCAAAACATAAATAGCAAAATAAAAATACACAAGTTGGACTTGATCAAAATTAAAACTTTTGTGTATCAAAGGACACTTTTTACAGATTTAGGTTTGTAACTCAGAATGGGAGAAAATATTTGCTAGTTAGAATCTGATAAGGGATTGATATCCAGAATGTATAAAGAAGTCCTACAATGCAACACAAATAAGCAGACTAAAGATCATCCCAAATAAAAGAATGAGCAGAGGACTTGAATATACGTTTCTCCAAAGAAATTATTCAAGTGATCAATAAACATATGAAAACATGTTCAACATTCCTAGTCATTAGAGATGTACAAAGCAAAACCACAGTGTCTTGTAACAACCAGTACTGGAAAGTAATCGGAAACATGTATAGATAGAACTGAGTCACTTTACTATATACCTGACATTAACACAATATTGTAAATCAGCTGTACTTAAAAAAAAAGCACTAGTGTAGATCTTAATGAATCCTGAAAGTTGACTAATATTTATAAGAAAGTTGGAAAATTTAACACTGAATGAAGTTGACAATATTAAATAATTTTTATTAAAAACCCACAATGAAATATTATTTTATGCCCCTTAGGATGGCCACTATGAAAAATCCAGAAAATAACAAGTGTTGATGAAAACATGGAGAAATTTGAACCATTGTGTGTTTCTGGTGGGAATGTAAAATGGTATAGTTTTACATTTCCATCAGAATGTAAGCACCAGAAAGCGACTTCCCTTTTAGCTCAGCTGGTAGAGAATCTGCCTGCAATGCTGGAGACCTGGGTTTGATTCTTCGGTTGGGAAGATTTGCTGGAGAAGGGAACAGCTACCCACTCCAATATTCTTGTCTGGAGAATTCCAAGGACAGAGGAGCCTGGCAGGCTACAGCCGATGGGGTCCCAAAGAGTTGGACATGGCTAAATGACTTCCACTTTCACTTTTCTGTGAAAAGCAGTATGGCCATTTCTTTTAAAAATGAGCACAGTATTGTCATATGATCCAGCAGTTCCACATCTTGGTATATAAAGGAAGTGAAAGTGAGGACATGAATAGATGTTTGTGTACCCATGTTCTTAGTAACATTATTCATAGTAGCCAAAACAAGGAAATAGTCCAAATGGCCATCAACTAGATGAGTGGATAAACAAATTATTATCACATACAATTATTCAGCCTTCAAAAGGAAGAGAATTTGATACATGCTACAACATTGTTGGACCTCAGTGAAATAAGCCAATCGTTAAAGGACACTCATGTCTAATTCCTCTTGTATGAGACCAGTCAAATTTATATACAATATAGAAGGGTGGTTGTCAAGGTGGTTGGGGCATTATTGTTTATTGGGGTACAGAGTTCCTTTTGGAGGAAGTTTATGGAGATGGATGTTGGTGATGTTTACATAACAGTGTGAATTAACTTAATACCACAGAATTTTTAAAAACAGTTACAGTGATACATTTTGTGGTAAGTTTTATGTTATGTATATCTTACAACAGTTGAAGAAAAGAATAGCCAATAAAATTTAAACATTTTTTTTAAATCTTAAAGATCAGTAGAAAATGTTCTTACCACATGAATATTTTTGTAAGAGTCTTATAGTTTATTGTTATATACATTGCCTATTTTTTATTACCACATTAGTCTTTCTAGGAAAGGAACAATTTATGCTTTTGAAAAAGAAACTAAGGCAAAGTGCAAAGAGTGGTGAGCTGATTCTTTCAGGTCATAGTGCTGATAAGAACATAACTGTGGACTGAAAGTTAGCTTTCAATATCCCTCCCAGGTCTCTCACTTCCTCTCCTCACATCACTGTGCTGCACACTGGGGGTGTGGGTGGACAGAGGGACTTGGCTGGGCTCTGCTGGGGCCACTCACCCTTGTTCTTCCCGGCCAGCTTGTTCATCAGGTAGGACTTGCCTGTGCGGTAGAGGCCCACGATAGCCACCACCACAACAGGCTGCCTGATGGCAGACAGGATCTTCAGGGCTTTTGGATTAACCAGCAGTCTCCCATTAGTGTTCTCAATGAGGCACTCTGGGCCTGGCATGTGGATCTCTGAGGCCATGTCCCTTTGTCTGCAAGGGAAGATATGGGATGAATTAGAATTTCCAGTCTAAACAGATCAAGAACTTTCATGAGGCTATTTTTCATTCAGAAGGAGGAATCTAGAATCCCCCCACATGGCCAAAAGTTGTTTGTCAACAGTGAGAGAGATGAGGGAAAGATCTGCCTCCTTTTAGAAAGTTACAGAAGTACAATCAGAGTAGTTCATTAAAAATGTTGATATGACAGTGACTTATCAGCCAACATTCAGCCACTGTCATGCACAAAATCTTCCATTTAGTTTACATGTAAATCTTTCCTTTTGGATTCTCATTTAAAAATTTATACTAGACATTAAGTGTAAAACAGAATAGGATTCAGAGAGATTTGTTGTACTTACTATGTATGAGAGATTGGCTATTTATTTATTCACTAATTCTTACTATGAGTAAGGAATTTCAGGAATAAATGTTCATTGCTTGACGTATCTCTGAACAATTTCTAATGATTTGAAATTCATGTTATTCTCATTAGTTATCCTTATTTCCACTGGCATAAGTGTCCACACAACTTCACACACTGCTATTCTAGAATTGGAACTTACTTTAGCAAATTTTATAAAAAATATGCAACCTTGTGAAACACATGGTTCAAGACTCTTCCAAAACCTTTGTATGGGCTTGTGGAAGCAACGGATCTGAAAGTTAAAATTTATTACTTTCAGAATAAATAGCCTACAACATGATGGGGATAAACCTTACAACTGCAAATATGCATGTTACTGAAAATTGTTTGTATATATGTATGTGTGTGTGTTTGTAAAGGAAAAAGGGGCAATGAAATAAAGATTAAAAGATCAGGAAGCATATCAGGAGAGCTAGAGAAGAAAGTTGTTGAAAGGAAATAGCTGTATTTCCAGCCATACAATTCTAAGTTTTCTGTTTTGTTCTTTTTCCCCATGTTGTAGAAGAGAAGTGAGGCAGGAAGAGAAGAAAGAGGGGTAGAAGTTAGGAGAGAGGGAGGGGGGAAGCTGAAAAGGAGAGAGAGAGCTGTCAAGAGGGTAGGTGATAAATGGAGCTAGTGCCAAGTCAAGGAAGTCAGCGGAAGAATTTCTAGAAGGCAAGATCATAACTCCTTGAGAGCCCAGAGAGGGCAAAGTAAACAATGATTGTGCCCTCAGCATTGCACTTCGATAGAGTCTTTAAAGAGGAAGCTTTTTAGTAAAATAGTGGGGTTGAATTCCACTCCTAAGGCATAAGACATTCTCGAGTTGGCACCAAGAAATTGAATGTAGTGAAACCTGTGGTATTTCTAAAGTAAGAAGTCCACTTTGAAACAAAGTTCACAAGTAGGGCTGAAGAGTATGGTGTCTTCATGAATCTGTATCTTTCATTTTGATTTTCAGGTTTTTCTCTGTCTTCAGAGTGTCAGGTAGCTGTTACCACTACATCTCATTTAGTATTATTTCCTTCTCATGAAAATAACAGATTTGTCACCCTGTCAGTTTCTTAGCTGCAGTCAAATCAGTATTGAACAAATATAATAAAGACATTGGTAATATAACTGTGCTTAGTCAACACAGACAACATCAGCAAAGAGAAGGGCAATACTCCTTTATTTCAAGCTATCAGATTAGCCCAATAATTCCACACAAGCACAATCATGACCCAGGACATGCTGCCACTTGGTAACACCAGGATGTCATCCAACCTTGTGTCTCATGTCAGGATGAGCTGCAGCCTGTCTTGATGCTGGTCATTAAAAATTTTATTTTATTTTATTTTTAATTAGAGGAAAATTACTCTACAATATTGTGATGGTTTCTGCCATACATAAGCATGAATCAGCCATAAGTATACATATCCCCTGCTGCCAAGTTGTCCTCCCACCTACCTCTCCATCCAAACCCTCTAGGTCCTCATAGAGTACCAGTTTTGGGTTCCCTGCATCATACGATGCTGATCACTTTTTAGAAAACTAATGAACTCTTGCAGACCCCTTCCCACCCCTGCGCTAATCTTATCATGGTCTCCTTCTCCCAGAGCAGGGCTCCTTTAGCACTGGAGAGAAAAATGCTGTGAGGAAAAAATGGAGTTCTTACCTGTTTTCTTCTCAGCTTAGTTGGAGTGGTTCTGCAACTTCTCTGTCTCTCACTAGATGTTTAGACTTCTGTTTCACCCACTCGTATCGTAGGTCTTGCTTGCTTTCCTTCAGCAACCAGACAGAAGTAAAAGCAACTTCTTTAACAGCTTTATAGTAATATGAAACTGAAAGCACTGAGAGCAAAGCAATGACTCAACAACCATAAAAGGAATTTTTGGAAGCTGTCCTAGTATGAGGGAAGATGGGTTTCACACAATTTCTCAACTAGAACCTTCACATTAATTTTTTTGAAAGACATCTTAGAGATCATTTAACATTTTGCAAAGTGTCTACTAGATACTTAAGTATAATGGAATGTGTCTCAGAATTGGTGATCAGTTTAGGAAACCTAGAAGTGGAAGCATATTAATTTTTAGGTTTAATTTCCTTAAATAATGGACACACAGTCGACCTGGCTCCTCATTTATGCATGCCATAAGTGAGGAAAAAGACATATCTTATGCATTTATGAACACACAGCCCCTGGAACTTAATACCAACTGCCCAGACAGAAAGGAGTTCCGTGTGTTGCACACATGTTCCATGCACTGTGGTGATGGTTATACATGGGTTAAATATTGGTATCTCACAACAGACATTTCCCCACCATTTTATAGAAACTGAGACACAGAAAGATTTAATATCTTGTCTCATATTACAGCACTGTAAATAATCTGAACCAAATCATTCTTATTTCCAAACCTTCCTGTTTAACCTCTTCAATATACTGCCTTTCCTTGTCTGTTCAGTGAATAGCAGTAGAAGTAACAGCTTTATTTTTCTTGATTGTTCTAAGGAGCACACATTTACAAGTCTAATTCAATCCTGAGTATAATCATGCAAAATAAGTGGTCTTGTCTGCATCTTACAGGGTAAGGTGGGAGGGTAAATAACATGCCTGGTCAAATTCACTAAGCATGTCATAGAGGTGGGATGTGAATTTGAAACTGTGTTTGCCCTTAAACTCTTCTGTTTCTCCTCCTCAGCAGGGCTTCTGAAGGAAGGAATGGAAAAGTGAGGAGGAAGGGAGATATTCAAGGAGGAAGGGAAATATTTATAAGTTCTTCTGATCTCATGGTACATTGGGGTTTTTTTCCCATGTGGAAGCCAGTGTCTGAAATTTAACAAATAGAATTATTTGTTTTAATTATTTTATTTTGTTTTATTATTATTTAACAAATAATTCTATTTGTTAAATTATTTCCTTTTCTTCTTTGCTATTATCTTTTAAAGTGTCTCTGGGTAAGAAGTACTTCAACTTGCTTTGAAAAATATGATTTATCTGGGTCTTCCATTTGCTGGAAGGGCTTCCCTGGTGGTTCAGATGGTAAAGAAGCTGCCTGCAATGTGGGAGACCTTGGTTCAATCCCTGGGTCTGGAAGATCCCCTGGAGAAGTGAATGGCTACCCACTCCAGTATTCTTGCCTGGAGAATCCCATGGACAGAGGAGCCTGGTGGGCTACAGTTCATGGAGTAACAAAGAGTCAGACACAACTGATTGACTAACACTTGCACTTTCACTTGTTGGAACACACTCAGGTTCCTCTTGTCTTAGCAATCTGTGTATAACAATTTGCTGCATGTGAACCTGTCTTATGCCAGGTCTTGGCAAGACTGGTTCCTTCTTGTTCTATTGGTCTCAGCTAAATAGTATCTTCTCATTGAGGTCTTCCATGATCGCTAATCTCCATCCCCTCATCCTGTCTTTTTTTTTTTTCACTTTTCCCTATGACTACCTGAAATTCAAATTCATAAAAGCATTGAGTCCTTGTGTCAACTCATGTATCTCCAGCACTTAAAACACAGTTTGAGAATATAAGTTCAATGGGTATTATATGTGACTATGTATAAAACAACTTCAAATATGAGAGTAACAACATCATTTGCTAACTTGAAGTGTAGAAGAAATATTAAAATGCTTTTGTAAAGCATTTAATTTATTTGTTAATTTACTTACATTTTAAAATTATATATTTTATATACATGTAAATCTACTTCTGCTTCATTGACTATACCAAAGCCTTTGTGTAGATCACAACAAACTGAAAAATTCTTCAAGAGATGGGAATACCAGACCACCTGACCTGCTTCCTGAGAAGTCTGTATGCTGATCAGGAAGCAACAGTTAGAACTGGACATGGAACAATGGATTGGTTCCAAATAGGGAAAGGAGTATGTCAAGGCTGTATATTATCACCCTGCTTATTTAACGTCTATGCACAGTACATCATGAGAAATACTGGGCTGGATGAAGCACAAGCTGGAATCAAGATTGCCAGAAGAAATATCAATAATCTCAGATATGCAGATAAGACCACCCTTATGGCAGAAGCAAAGAAGTAAAAAGCCTCTTGATGATAGTGAAAGAGGAGAGTTGAAAAAGTTGGCTTAAAACTCAACATTCAGAAAACGAAGATCATGGCATCTGGTCCCATCACTTCATGGGAAATAGATGCATTAACAGTGGAAACAGTGACAGACTTTATTTTTTTGGGTTCCAAAATCACTGCAGATGGTGACTGCAGCCATAAAATTAAAAGATGCTTGCTCCTTGGAAGGAAAGTTATGATTAACCTAGACAGCATATTAAAAAGCAGAGACATTACTTTGCTGACAAATGTCCGTCTAGTCAAGGCTATGGTTTTTCCAGTAGTCATGTATGGATGTGAGAGTTGGACTATTAAGAAAGCTGAGCGCTGAAGAATTGATGCATTTGAACTGGGTTATTAGAGAAGACTCTTGAGAGTCCCTTTACTGCAAGGAGATCCAACCAGTCCATCCTAAAGGAAATCAGTCCTGAATATTCATTGGAAGGACTGATTCTGAAGCTGAAACTTCAATACTTTAGCCACCTGATGCGAAGAACTGACTCACTGGCAAAGACCCTGACTCTGGGAGAGATTGAAGGTGGGAGGAGAAGGAGATGAGAGAGGATGAGACGGTTGGATGGCATCACCAACTCAATGGACATGAGTTTGAGTAAACTCCAGAAGTTGGTGATAGACGGGAGGCCAGGCAAGCTGTAGTCAATGGGGTCACAAAGAGTCAGACACAGCTAAGCAACTCAACTGAACTGAATGCTGACATATTTTTCTTACATTTTATAAAATAATATTTTTATTGAAATATAGTTGATTTACAATATTATATTAGTTTCAAGTGTACTACATAATGACTTGACATATGCTATATTATGTGATGATCATCACAATAAATCTGTAACCATCAGTCCCCTTGCAAAGTTATTAAAGTATCATTGGCCATATAGCTTATTCAGTATATTACATTACTGTAGTCTATGCATTATATAAATGGAGGTTTGTAACTCAATCCCCTTCACCCTTTCGCCTGCCATCGCTCTGTATTTGCAAAAGTGTACTGAAACACTGTGGTGGTGTGGCCTTACTCACTATACTAACTGGGATATTCCAGTTAGTCATGTTATAAAGTAAAAAGTCTCTGACTCTCCTCTACTTTTTCTTATGAGACAGCACTTTGTTCTGTCAATTAAGAACAGCTTGCAACTGTTCTATTGAACATGTGCCAGTCAAAAGTGAAAGCAAGCTTAGTTTCTCAGAAATGGACTAGATGTTAGGAAACCAGCTCCTTCCTGATTAGTACAATGGGTTATGTGCAGTTTTGTGTTTGTTTTGTTTTTGTGTGTGTGCGTGTGTGTCTCTCAAGCTGCTTGAAATATTTCCTAGGGACATTTTTTTTCTAAATCCTGGCTAAGAAGAAGCTGTAATTCCTCATTTTCCTGTATATGTGGAGTTGCAGTCTCTAGAATATTTACATTATTCTAAAAATAGCCACAGATCAAGTTGATTTGCAGGTTAGTATTATTGCATTAAACCTTTGTATGTGTTTAAATGCTTAATGTTTTCAAATGCTGTCCAAATTTTAATTTCCATAAAACAAAGACTCTGAATTTTAGGTTTGGAATGTTTTTATATTAAATTGCTTGACATGTGAAAAACTTCATGCAGCCTGTTCTAGTGTACTCAATACCAGGGACGTTATTCAGCTGGAGGCACTAAGTCTCATATACACAGGAATCAAGACAACACATGAGAAAATAATCTGCAATATATGTGTATGTATAGGAAACATATGTACTTGTGTGCACCTGTGCTAGGTGCAGAAGGGTATGTAAAGATCAATTAGACATAGTCATAGCCCTAAATACAGCTTAATCTAGTGGGTGAGATTGACTTGTACTCAAATAATAAAAAGAAAGGAATGGAAAGGATAGGAGGGAGGAGCACTATTATCCACATAGTAGTCTCAAGATCTCAGATTAGAACATTTAAAACTTTACCCCATGAGGAATTTATGTTAGTTACAGAAAATAGATTGAATTTTAAGTATTTTTTAAAATAGCCTGACAGTTCTAATTAATATTTAACTTTATTTCTCGACTATCTATTCTGTCCTGTCTGTTCATCCTAGTAAACTCAGTAAAACACTTCAAATAACTGTCATTTATATGTTGTTTCAATAATTTAGTGAATTCTTTGGAATATATGTTTTGGTTCTTCTTACCCACAAATTCTTAGTGAAAATTAGGATCACTTTGTGAAATTCCTCCATAATTGGGATTATGTCACATATAACAGGAAAATACAAATGACTTATAGATACTATTTTTGGTTAATTGTTTTTATATTTGAGTATGGATTGCTACTTTATTTAAAACCATTTTTTAGTCTTTCAGTATTATTGTGTAGTTTTCTATAATTCTTTTCAAAGTCAAATTTGAATTTGCCTTATTATTTTTCCTGTTTATTTGTAATTAAAAAACAAATAACAAATTTTACACTATTTTAAGTGTACAAATTAAATATATTTAAATGTTAATTATATTCACATCATTGTGGAACAGATCTCCAGATCTTATTTATCCTGCAAAACCAAAACTCTATACCTACTGAACAACTTCCCATTACCCTCTTACCCTAGCCCTTCACAACCACAATCCCACCTTCTGTTTGTATGAGTTTTAACTACCTTACATATTTTATGGAAGTGGAATCAGAAAGTATTGCTCGCTTTTGCAGCTAGGCTATTTTAATTAAAATAATGGTTTCGTGGTTAACCCATGTTATAGCATGTGGCAAGATTTTTCTTTTTTAAAGCTAACATTTTCCTTGTGTGTATCTACAGCATTTTTTTATACATTCATCTGTTGATACGGGCATATGGTTTATTTTCATCTCTTGACTATTGTGAAAAATGCTCAGTGTGAATACTTCTCTTTGAGATACTGCTTTTAATTCTTTTTTTTAATTAATTAACTTATTTTTTAAATTTTACTTTACAAAACTCTATTGGCTCTGCCATACATCGACATGAATCCACCACAGGTGTACACAAGCTCCCAATCCTGAATCCCCCTTGCTTTTAATTCTTTTGGACATGTACCTAGTAGAGGAATTTCTGGCTCATACGATAACTCTACTTTAATTGTTTGAGGACTCACTGTACAGTTTTCCATAGGAGCTTTATAATTTTTCATTTCCACTCACAATTCACAAGAGCTCCAATTTCTTCATATGGTCATCAATATTTGTTATTTCCAGTTTTTAAATAGTGGCTGTGCTCATACATGGGGCTTCCCAGGTGGTGCCAGTAGTAAGGAATCTGACTGCCAACAGAGGAGATGCAAGAGACGCAGGTTTGATCCCTGGGTTGAGAAGATCCCCTGGAGGAGGAAACAGCACCCCACTCCAAAATTCTTGCCTGGAAAATTCCAAGGATGGAGGAGCCTGGTGAGCTACAGTCCATGGGGTGGCCAAGAGTTGGCCACACTGAGCAACTGAGCGCACACATGCATTGTTGTATACCTTTCAGCTCTAAATATTGTGTTATTCTGACCTACAAGTGAGCTAATGGAAAAATGGCAGAGATTATATTGTTCCAGCACTTTACAGCTAAGTCTGGACACATGATTAAGTTTGAAAGTGGAATATGAGCAGAAGCACATGTGTGTCTCTGTGGAATGGAGCTGTAGAATGCTGAACCTATACTTGGCCAACCTGCGTTTCCCTTCTTAGTGTCTGAATTACAGATTTCACAGTAGTCAAGTTCTGACCTTGTAGGTAAGCAAAATATCTTAGTGGGTACAGAACATCAAACTGAAAGAAAATTAAATCCCTGAATGACCCTTTCACATAAGCCTTCAGTGTAAGAACTATATCAATCATGCTTTCTAACCCATAGCAACAGCCTTTTGATCTCTATCTCCAATATCCACTTTATTCTCTTCTGCCATCAGAGAGATGGTCCTCTAGCACAGCTCTGGGAAAGCCTAATAATAACCTTCAAGACTCTACCTGTCTTGAAGTCCATGACTCATTTCCCAACACATCTTTAAACTCTTTCTCCACAAGCTGATACATGACTACAGCAGATTAGGGCTGACCCCTGGAATCCCACCTCTGTCTATTTGCTTATTCCCCTCCTACTCCCTTGGTTTACAGAGCCCAGTAAAACATACCCCCATGGGATTCAGGAACGCCATGGCATGTCCCACCTTGAATACCCCAAAATATGGACTGTTTAAAAAACGGATCCTCTAATTTCACCGTGATATCTTAAAAGAAGAATATATTTTAATACTTCAAATTAGGAAGGAGAGGATATGAACTCATATTAAGAGACAGATTTTCGATGAATAATGTGGTTGGTTGCATGTCATCACATGTCAAAGGAAATGGGTATATTTAATTTTTTAAATTAGAAATTTATTTCCTGAATTTTCTCCATGTCAAGATTTTTTTATTCCTTTATTTTTTAATTGAAGGATAATTGCTTTACAGAAATTTTGTAGGTTTCTGCCAAACATCAATATGAATTTGCCATAGGTCCAAATCTTTCTTGATTCATCTGTCATTTTAAGACNTATTTCCTGAATTTTCTCCATGTCAAGATTTTTTTATTCCTTTATTTTTTAATTGAAGGATAATTGCTTTACAGAAATTTTGTAGGTTTCTGCCAAACATCAATATGAATTTGCCATAGGTCCAAATCTTTCTTGATTCATCTGTCATTTTAAGACTCTATTTTTGACAGTTTTATAAAAAATGAACCTGTAATATTTAGGCTGCTGCGGTGCAGGAACGGCTGAGAGGAGCTACCCTGTGTCTGAGGTCGGGGCGGTGACCAAGAGGAGCAACCCTGCGTCCGAGGTCAGTGGCAGCNGTTTTAAATTTTAATTAGGTCCCATTTGTTTATTTTTGCTTTTATTTCCAATATTCTGGGAGGTGGGTCATAGAGAATCCTGCTGTGGTTTATGTCTGAGAGTGTTTTGCCTATGTTCTCCTTTAAGAGTTTTATAGTTTCTGGTCTTACATTTAGATCTTTAATCCATCTTGAGTTTATTTTTGTGTACAGTGTTATAAAGAGTTCTAGTTTCATTGTTTTACAAGTGGTTGACCAGTTTTCCCAACACCACTTGTTAATATTTCTTTCTTTTCATATATATATATATATATTTTGCTATTTCTTCAAGATAGATTATTAGATGTGAGATTGTGGAGTCAAAAGGTAAGAGCATATAGTTTTGTTAAATGTGGACAAAGTCCTCTCTGGAAGGGTATGCTACATTGTATTCTCACCCCCTCCTTTTCTTCTTCTTTTTTTTTTTCCATTTATTCTCCAAGAAATGAACTTTTCCCTTGGTATCTCATCTCTTGACTTCATCACAAAATTTGCTTTGGAAGCTCCACTTCATATTTAGGTCACTGGGTTGAAGAAAGCTGAGCTTTCTCAGGTCAGGTGTATAATATCAATAGTAGGTAGCTTACATCTAGAGAAATGTGTCAAATATACCTCTGTACTTTGAGACACAGACACCGTCCTCATCTAGCCTTGGTCCTGATTTCGCTTAAGTCTGTCTCTGAGCAGAATCTGGATCAGACGGAGTGATTCAGACTCCCCAGTGGCTTCCTCCTCTTACTGTTCAGCATGGCCCCTGGAGCTGCCAGGGCGCATCTTGTCTTCCATTCACTGGCTCTTAATCTTCGTGTCTGCATTCACATGTTTCTCACCAGGGCTGATACCTCAGCGTGACTCTTACTCTGTTGGTTTTTTACTCAACTGAGTTTTCAGATTTTGAACTCTGTTTTTTTTTAATTTTATTTTTAATTTATTCTTTATCACTTCCATAGGTATTAGCTTGCATATTGCTTTAAATTCATTCAGGTAATAAAGCTACCATTATGAAGCAGTCTTTGATGAATCATGGCTTGTTTTTTCTTCTGAATTCTACTCTACATAGTGTATTTATACAATTGTAGGCATGGCCTCTTTAACTAGGCCTGGATGATTTGATAATTTTGTTGAGTTAAAAGCAGCAAAAGCCGTGTTAGTAGTCTTTTCTGTCTCTTTTTAATTTCAGTGTCTCAATCTTGACAACTTGAGGTGATCGTGACCTAACATTTGTTAGCTCTTTGAGATACAAAGAAACATAGAGTATAACCCCCTCGTTTTCAGTCTTATCCTATAATGAAGAATGATTTGCTTCCACTGTAGAGTTGGTTGTTTCTGACCTGCTCACACTGAGGGCTTATTTCTAATAGGAGGTGAATCCTGTCCCCTATTTAGTTTACCACCTGTGCAGAGGAAAATAGTTTAAAAAAACAAAAACAAAAAAACCACACACTTTTTTCTATGATCAGGACCCATTTCCTCATACAACTGGCCTACAAGATTTGTTGGATAGGGTGATAGTCTGTTCAACTTTATAGCATAAGCATAACACGATAAAATGGAAATCAATCAGTGGCTGACTCAGTGAAGGGTAGACAACTTGATGATGAAAGTCCATGTGAAGAGAGAGGTCCCAGTCTTCTGGCCATCCTACTCAGGCTCAGACTTGTGGATGAGACAGTGCAAGGTCCTCCATCTCCTCAAGATTCACACATAGAATACAGCCATGTAACTGAGACCAGGTGAGTCCAGGAAAAGAACTACCCACTGAACTCTCATTATATTTCTCATATTGTGAGAAATAAAATAATTTTTGCTTTTATTCAATAGGTTTGTGGTGTTTCTTATGTAGCAACAGACAATGGAGTCCACCAGTTGGTAAAGCTCTTTGGCATTATATACTAAAGTTTAACATAAATACCCAAGGACTTGGGCATTTCACTCTTAAATATATTGCTATCAGAAATGTATGCACATGCACACCAAGGAAATACATATAATGATCATATCAGCAATATTTGTAATACTTCAGCAGTGAAAATAGCCAAATTGTTCATAAACAGTAAATGGATAAGTATCTTATAGTATATTTGCACCGTATAACATAACTTCTAATAATTACTATGAAAAGACTTAAAGCTTGAGAATGACAAAATTACAGTTAAATCTAACAACATGGATGAATCTCTTAGTGGTAATGTTGAATGAAAGGAGCCAGACACAGTAGAATCCATATTGTTTGATTCCATCTATGTAAAGTTGACAAGCAGCAGATCTAATCTCTGGTGTTAAAAGTCAGGTAGTAGCTATTCAGTTCAGTTCAGTTGCTCAGTTGTGTCCAACTCTTTGTGACCCCATGAATTGCAGCACGCCAGGCCTCCCTGTCCATCACCAACTCCTAGAGTTCACTCAAACTCACATCCATCGAGTCGGTGATGCCATCCTGCCATCTCATCCCCGGTCGTCCCCTTCTCCTCCTGCCCCCAATCCCTCCCAGCATCACAGTCTTTTCCCATGAGTCAACTCTTTGCATGAGGTGGCCAAAGTACTGGAGTTTCAGCTTGAGCATCATTGCTTCCAAAGAAATCCCAGGGCTGATCTCCTTCAGAATGGACTGGTTGGATCTCCTTGCAGTCCAAGGGACTCTCAAGAGTCTTCTCCAACACCACAGTTCAAAAGCATCAATTCTTCNGTTGTCCCCTTCTCCTCTGGCCCCCAATCCCTCCCAGCATCAGAGTCTTTTCCAATGAGTCAACTCTTCGCATGAGGTGGCCAAAGTACTGGAGTTTCAGCTTGAGCATCATTGCTTCCAAAGAAATCCCAGGGCTGATCTCCTTCAGAATGGACTGGTTGGATCTCCTTGCAGTCCAAGGGACTCTCAAGAGTCTTCTCCAACACCACAGTTTAAAAGCATCAATTCTTCAGTGCTCAGCTTTCTTCACAGTCCAACTCTCACATTCACACATGCCTACTGGAAAAACCATAGCCTTGACTAGATGGACCTTTTTTGGCAAAGTAACGTCTCTGCTTTTGAGTATGCTATCTAGGTTGGTCATAACTTTTTTTCCAAGGAGTAAGTGCCTTTCAATTTCATGGCTGCAGTCACCATCTGCAGTGATTTTGGAGCCCCCCCCAAATAAAGTCTGACACTGTTTCCACTGTTTCCCCATCTATTTCCAATGAAGTGATGGGACTTGATGCCTTGATCTTAGTTTTAGGTTGGTGCAAATGTAATTGTGGTTTTGGACTGTGAATTTAAAATCATTATAACTAGGCTCAAACACATCTTTATTAATCAAAATAGGAACCATAACAATCAACACATTTTTACCCACAAGAAATAAGTTTGCTTATTCCTGTAGCATAAAAATCTGTGTTTTAGGATTCAATGAACTGTTGGAAAGCATTTTCTGCCTCCTGCTGGTTGTGGAAACATTTTCACTGCAAAACGTTGTCCAGATACTTGAAGAAGTGGTCAGTTGGCAATATGGCAGATGAGGCAAAAGTTCATAGCCCAATTTGCTCAATTTTCAAAGCACTGGTTATGCTACCTTGTGTGGTCAGACAGGTCAGACACTGTCATGGAGCAGAACTGGACCTTTTCTATTGACCAATGCTGACTGCAGGCACTGCAGTTTTCAGTGCACCTCATCAGTTTGCTGAGCATACTTCTCAGATGTAATGGTTTTGCCAGGATTCAGAAAGCTGTAGTGGATGAGACCAGCAGCAGACCACCAAAAGGTCATGACCTTTTTTTGAATCAAGTTTTGCTTTGGAAAGTGCTTTGGAGCTTCTTCTTGGTCCAACCACTGAGCTGATCATTACTGGCTGTTGTATAACAGCCACTTTTCATCACATGTCACAATCCAGTTGAGAACTGGTTGATTGTTGTTGCATGCAGTAAGATAAGACATTTCAAGATGATGACTTTTTTTTGATTTGCAATCAGCTTACCAGGCACCCACTTATCAAGCTTTTTCACCTTTCCAATTTGCTTCAAAGGCTGAACCACCATTGAATGGTCAACATTGAGTTCAACAACTTCTCATGTAGTTGTAAGAGGATCGACTTCAATGATTGCTCTCAGTTGGTCATTGTCAACTTTCAATGACCAGCTGAAACACTCCTTATCTTCAGTCTCTAGTCTCCTTTGCAAAACTTGAACCACCACTGTACTGTACTTTCACTAGCAGTTCCTCAGCCAAAAGTGTTGTTGATATTGCAAGTTATCTCTGCTGATTTACAACCCGTTTTGAACTTAAATAAGAAAATTGGTCAAATTTGCTTTTCATCTAACAATATGTCATAGTCTAAAATAAATATAAAATAAGCATAAAGTTATAGTCATTAGCAAAAACACATAAAGCAAGAAATGCACATTAAAATTATATATAACATAACTACATTTATTTGAGGATGTATTCCAATATTAAATGGCCAATTTCTACAATGCCAAACCACCATTACTTTTGCACCAACCTAATAGCTATGCATTGGAGTGGCAGGGGTCAGGTTAATGTTTAAAAGAGGTACAAGAAAACATCTGGGTTTGGGAGTGTTCTTATTTTTGACCTCAGAAATAATTACTGGCATGTGTTCATTTTGTAATATTTCACCTATTACACACTTTTGAACTGAGCATTTTTGTGTTCTTTTGTCACGTGTTAATTAAAAAGTGTTTAATCTTTTGGAAGTTTTTAACACTAAGAAAAAGGTCAGTTGAGGCCTCGAATTATCAGTGTTTTTTTTATCAAAAACAGAGGACAATTAAAACATCCCTGAACTGCTTGTTTTTCTATGTCACAGTCAGGTCAAGAATTTAGACTCTTTTGCAGAATCACTGGACAGTATCAACTTGATCTAAAGTTAATTTCTTACCAAAGCTTTCAAGAAAATAGTGTCAGATCCTCAAATGACAAAATCATTGTGTTGATAGAGTTTAAGACTATATTTGACTCTCATCTGAGAAAAACTGGGCAACAATGCACAAATTCTGCCTGTCTTTCCTCTTGCCTTTTCTTTTTTGTTTTGTCTGGTCAATGATTTGTACATGATAAGGTCTAAAGTCCATCCCACACCTTTCTTTGTGAATATAAAGTGCTGGTGTCAGTTTGAAAGTACTGATAACAAAATTCCAAACTGCTGGTGACAAAGTTTGAAATCTCATTTGTGGTTATAAAAGTGAGATGGAAAATGAAAACAAGGCAGGGTTACTTGAAATAAGACTACCTCTAAGAAACCTGCTGTTTATTCACTTGACGTATAAGATCTGTGGTTAATGTTTGGTACACTATAAGGCCTAATGTCCACCCCACCTTTATTTGTGAATATAAAGTGCTGGTGTCAGTTTGAAAGTGCTGATGACAAAACTTGAAAGTCCTGGTGACAAAGTTTGAAACCTCGTTTATGGTTAAAAAAGCGAGATGGAAAATGAAAATAAGGCAGGGTCACTTGGAATAAGACTAAGAAAACAGCTATTTATTCTCCTGACCTATAAAATCTATTGTTTATGTCAGGGAAACATAAATTGATTTCAGGGAAGATGGAAACTTTTTGTGAGCTGTGTATAATGTAAAGGAAAATATGATGAATTCTTTATATCCTGAAGTAAAGACAGTTTACGCATCTCCTTTTAAGAATGTTTCTTGGGAGATAATTGGGCAAGAGTCAGTTTTTTAAATGTAAGTTTCATGTGTACCACATTATAATTTGACATTGGTATACACAGCAAAGTGATCACAACCACAAGTTCAATTGCCATCAGTCACACTGCAGTTGACTCTCTTCACCAATTTTGTCTGCCACTCACTCCTCCTTCCTCTTTGGTAATCGCCAATTGTTTGCTGTATCTATGAGTGTCTTTTGTTCTATTTTGTTTGCTCATTTGCTTTTTTTAAGATTCCACATACGAGTGATATAGTATGGTATTTGCTTTTCTCTGCTTGAGTTATTTCACTTTGGATAATACCTTCAAGGTCCATCTATGTTGTTGCAAATGGCAGAATTTCATTCTATTTAATGGCCGAGTAGTATTTATTTTATGTGTAAACCATTCATCTTCTTTAACCATTCATCTGTTGACAGACACTTGTGTTGTTTCCATATCTTAGCTATTGCACATAATGCTATAAACATAGGTGTCATGTGTGTGTGTATGCTTAGTTGCTTAGTTGTGCCTGACTCTTCTCTACCTCACGGACTATATCCCACAAGGCTGCGCTATCCATGGATTTCCCAGGCAAGAATACTGGAGTAGGTTGCCATTTCCTCCTCTAGGAAATCTTCCTGACCCAGGGATCAAACCCTGGTCTCCTGCATTGCAGGCAAATTCTTTGCTTGCAGCTACTAGGGAAGCCCATGGCTATGCATATAACCTTTCAAATTAGTTTTTGTGTTCTTTGGGTAAATACTTAGAATTGGAACCTGCTAAGTCATGTCTGGTTCCAGATAGGAAAAGGAGTATGTCAAGGCTGTATACTGTCATCCTGTTTATTTAACTTATATGCAGAGTACATCATGAGAAACGCTGGACTGGAAGAAACACAAGCTGGAATCAAGATTGCCGGGAGAAATATCAATAACCTCAGATATGCAGGTGATACCACCCTTCTGGCAGAAAGTGAAGAGGAACTAAAAAGCCTCTTGATGAAAGTGAAAGAGGAGAGTGAAAAAGTTGTCTTAAAGCTCAACATTCAGAAACCAAAAATCATGGCATCTGGACCCATCACTTCATGGGAAATAGATGGAGCAACAGTGGAAACAGTGTCAGACTTTTTTTGGGGGGCTCTAAAATCACTGCAGATGGTGACTGCAGCCATGAAATTAAAAGACGCTTAGTCCTTGGAAGAAAAGTTATGACCAGCCTAGATAGTATATGCAAAAGCAGAGATGTTACTTTGCCGACTAAGGTCCATCTAGTCAAGGCTATGGTTTTCCCTGTGGTCATGTATGGATGTGAGAGTTGGACTGTGAAGAAGGCTGAGCACCGAAGAATTGATNAAGACGCTTACTCCTTGGAAGAAAAATTATGACCAACCTAGACAGTATATTCAAAAGCAGAGACATTAGTTTGCCAACTAAGGTCCTTCTAATCAAGGCTATGGTTTTCCCTGTGGTCATGTATGGATGTGAGAGTTGGACTGTGAAGAAGGCTGAGCACCGAAGAATTGATGCTTTTGAAGTGTGGTGTTGGAGAAGACTCTTGAGAGTCCCTTGGACTGCAAGGAGATCCAACCAGTCCTTCCTAAAGGAGATGAGTCCTGGGTATTCTTTGAAAGACTGATGCTGAAGCTGAAACTACAATACTTTGGCCACCTCATATGAAGAGTTGATTCACTGGAAAAGACCCTCATGCTGAGAAGGACTGGGGGCAGGAGAAGGGGACGACAGAGGATGAGATGGCTGGATGGCATCACCGACTCGACGGACATGAGTTTGGGTGAATTCCGGGAGTCGGTAATGGACAGGGAGGCCTGGCGTGCTTTGATTCATGGGGTCACAAAGAGTCAGACACGACTGAGCGACTGAACTGAACTGAAAACAAACCCTGTAATAGAGAAATTACACAGCACAAATTAACTATGCCAAAGAAAAGAATGCTGAAAGAAGTTTCCCAGAAATTTATTTAGATTAGAAATAGATCTTAAAGGACACAACATGGCTGTATGTGGTTTAGAAAGAGGGCACTCATTCAAACAACCTGGGCTTCGTTTTGGCTCGCCTGCTTATCAGCTGTGCAAACTTGCACAACTGGTTCCATTCTTCATTAATAAAATAGGGTTTTATTTAATAACAGCTGTACTATTTCAAAGATTGGTTACGAGGATCCACAGATTTGTGTATGTAAAGTGCCCTATAGTGTGTGTCAATCAATACATTTTAGTTTTGTGTTTTATATAACATGTTACTGATGAATACAACTCTGCCAGCTACAAAAGATGTTAAACAAACAGACAGCATTCAGTATATCTGAGAAAAGGTGAGTGTGTGAAACAGATGTGTATAAGAGACAGAAATAATACTTAGGAATCCTGACAGTCCACAGAACCTACCCAGAATTTCAAAGCTCGAAGAATCCTGACAAAAAAGGAGGCAGGCGCCATCAATTACACGGCCTAATACTGCCCTCTATTCAGTCCACTCGTGTGTGTGCCAGTGAAATGCACTTTGATGTGCGCCTGGGCCACAGCTCATGGACTGCTCTTTTCAGCCTCTAAACTGTCATTAAATTGAAAGTGAAATGCGAANAGCCTTGACTAGACGAACCTTAGTTGGCAAAGTAATGTCTCTGCTTTTGAATATGCTATCTAGGTTGGTCATAACTTTTCTTCCAAGGAGTAAGTGTCTTTTAATTTCGTGGCTGCACTCACCATCTGCAGTGATTTTGCAGCCCCCCAAAATAAAGTCTGACACTGTTTCCACTATTTCCCCATCTATTTCCCATGAAGTGATGGGACCAGATGCTGTGATCTTCGTTTTCTGAATGTTGAGCTTTAAGCCAACTTTTTCACTCTCCTCTTTCACTCTCATCAAGAGGCTTTTCAGTTCCTCTTCACTTCCTGCCATAAGGGTGGTGTCATGTGCATATCTGAGGTTATTGATATTTCTCCCGGCAATCTTGATTCCAGCTCTTAAGCTTGAATAAATCAGGGTTCTAGCAAAAAGCACTCAGGAAAAACATGAGTGAAGGATGTGAAGCTATACCACTGTCCAAAAGCAACAGCAAGTGTTCCCTGGAGAATGGTCACTGCTGTGGCAGCAGATGGGTTTTCAAATACTTATGGTCAAAAGACGGCTGATGGTTTAAATAATACTTAGGAATCCTGACAGTCCACAGAACCTACCCAGAATTTCAAAGCTTCGAAGAATCCTGACAAAAAAGGAGGCAGGCGCCATCAATTACACGGCCTAATACTGCCCTCTATTCAGTCCACTCGTGTGTGTGCCAGTGAAATGCACTTTGATGTGCGCCTGGGCCACAGCTCATGGACTGCTCTTTTCAGCCTCTAAACTGTCATTAAATTGAAAGTGAAATGCGAAGCACAGACCCGGCAATCCAAACACATTTTACCATGAAGAACTTAGCTCCTGTATATTAACAGTTGAGGACTAAGATCACAAACTTTTATGTAAGCCATGTAAGCTACTTTTATGCAGCTCTACAGCAAAAGCTATTCCACTTTATCAGATTAAAGGTGTCCTTGATTGTATAACACAGTTTCGTTTGTACTGCTAAGAAAAAGATGTGGCCAATTAAATTATGACAAATCATTAATTTTAAAATGAGGTCCAACTTTGCAGATGTTAAAATGTGAAAAGAAGGGAACTCCCTGGCAGTCCAGGGGTGAGAACTCAGTGCTTTCACTGCTGTGACCTAGGTTCAAGTCCTGGTCAAGAAACTAAGATCCTGTCAGCCGTGGGGAGCAGCCTTTAAAAAAATCGTGAAAAGAAAATGTGCATATTAGAATAGATGAAATATGATTTTACATGTGAATACAAATACAAATGTCAATGCTGCTAATTCCCATAAGTCAGATTTTGTTTGTTTTTCAAGGACTGAATTGTGTTTCTTGGCCAAGCTCTAATTTGTGGTTCAACTTCTTTACTCCTCTCCTCTCTGGTCCCTACAACCACCACATTCATTTCAGCTTTAGGAATTCAAACTCCTCATGTCAACAAACCCTTCCAGCCTCTGCCTCTTAGACTAGACCTGCTCCTGTGCCAGGGCAACACAGAGGAAGGGACATGCGCCCTTCTTCACTGAGAGGGAAAACAGACACCCGGGGAATCTAAGCCCTGTCTCCACTCCGCGGCTACAAGAACCCTCTGTATACAGCAGAAGATGGAGAGCTGAATATGGCGAAGAGGATAGAATGTAGCTGAAGCGCTAAGGGGAAAACACGCACACATGCTCACATATCTAGGGATTTTTCACTACTTCAGCTGAACATCAAGTTCATTAAAGACAGTAGAAATATTATCGATAACATATAATTTAATATTTTAGATAATAGATAATGAAAGTACAACCCCCTTTAAATCCTGGCACATTAAAAGAAATGTAGTTAAGCTGGACCTTAAAGACCGAATTGTCCAGACAGATATAATCTTTCCTGCTTCTAATTTTTATGATATTGTCCACATTTTCCTGAGTTTTATACTTAAAGCCAGAATACAAAATTTGGATTAACTTCTCTTTTATTAGGTAAAAGGAGAGAGGGTTTTGTTTTGGGGGTTTTTTTACCCTTCACTAACCTGCCATCAACTCCTGTTGAATATTTTAAAAGAACATTGAGATTTACAAGAGACTGTTGCTAAATATAGCTATTAAAAAAAAAAACTACTTTTTCTCGAATAGTTAATAGATAACAGTGAAATATACAAAGTATTTCCAAGTGAAGAAAATGTAAAAGACAATAGATAACAGTGAATTATACAAAGTATTTCCAAGTGAAGAAAATGTAAAAGACACAACTGTCTTTTTTTGAATGGTGTTTTAAATCCAAACCATATCATAAAGAAGAAATTTTTTTAAACTATCTGAAGAACAAAATCTCTCTCCACTGGGGAAGAAAAGGTACAAATTAGCTTTCCTTCTGAAAAGTGCAAACTGTCAGAGACCATAAAAAACTGTTTTAGGCATAAAAGTATATTTGGATAAACTTACTTTGGCATTGAAAAAAAGTGACTAAAAAGGTAGTGTTTTAATTAAAATGTAAAATAAAAGCTAATGTGTTTCTTCTGCATATTAATCATATACGAATTACTTCTACCAGAGGCTTTAATATTCAGAACAATAAAAGAAGTTGCTTCAAGAAAAACAGCAAGATAATAAATTCAGAAGCCATAAAGAGGAAAAACTTGCAGAAACTTAACCAGAAAAAAAAATTGTATGTAGCAAAAACAATCATTAGCAAGTCAAATATGTTAATATATATATATATAAAGATAAAATAATAATAATGAGATAAATACTTGCAAGATGTAAAACAAANGCAGAAACTTAACCAGAAAAAAAAATTGTATGTAGCAAAAACAATCATTAGCAAGTCAAATATGTTAATATATATATATATATAAAGATAAAATAATAATAATGAGATAAATACTTGCAAGATGTAAAACAAAGCACCAAAATACAATTCTCACAAAGAAATGAGAAAGAGGACTTCCCTGGTGGTACAGTGGATAAGGATCTGCCTGCCAATGCAGGGCACATGGGTTCAATTCCTGGTCCAGGAAGATCCCACATGCTGCCAAGCAACTAAACCCATGGGCCACAACTCCTGAAGCCTGTGCTCTGCAACAAGAGGAGCCTCGGCAACTAGAGAAAGCCTGTGTGCAGCAACGAAGACCCAGCACAGACAAAAAAGAAATCGAACAACTCAGATTAAAATGGACAACTGATGAATATGACATTCAACCACTATATTGGAAAACTTCAATTACACCTAGTGGTGGCTATTTTATAAGAAACAGGCATCCTCATGAATTGCTGATGAAAGTGTGAATTGGGGACACTATCTTGAAAACTATCAATATATCAAAAAGAGCATGTGCAAAAGTACTTCTGAATAAATTTGGCAACAATGTGTCACTAATAAAAATAATGAAGTACTTTATACTTTAATCATAAAGTACTCTATAATCATTTTAAAAAATCAAGATGCAGAGTAAGTGTACAGTATTTTTTTTTTAGTAGCAAGCTGATTAATAACTTCTTCTTAGATAACTTCTTTTCTGAACCTATTACCAAGACTGTTCTGTCATATGTCCCATTTAGTACTCATTTTGTTGTCCCTGGTTATTTGCTTTTCCCTTCTTGCAATGACAAAGATCAATGGACGTTTAATTGCATAAAATATTAAAAAGCAAAAGCAGCATTGTTTTTGCCTCATCTTATAGGCACTCTAAAGGCAGAATTATTAAAATCTATCTCCTGCACACTTTACACAAGTGAGGCACCCAACCAATATTTCTTTTTGTTTTACAAGTAACTTTTTGTACTATTAAAAAAAGTTTTTATTGGAATATAGTTGTTAAAAAGCAGACACATTATTGTGCCAACAAACGTCCATGTAGTCAAAGCTATGGTTTTTCCAGTACTCATGTATGGATGTGAGAGTTGGACTATAAAGAAAGCTGAGCACCAAAGAATTGATGCTTTTAACTGTGGTGTTGGAGAAGACTCTTGAGAGTCCCTTGGACTGCAAGGAGATCCAACCAGTCCATCCTAAAGGAAATCAGTCCTAAATATTCTTTGGAAGGACTGTTGCTGAAGCTGAAACCCCAATACCTGGGCTACCTGATGCGAAGAACTGACTCAATGGAAAAGACCCTGATGCTGGGAAAGATCAAAGGTAGGAGGAGAAGGGGACGACAGAGGATGAGGCAGTTGAATGGCATCACCGACTCTATGGACACGAGTTTGAGTAGGCTTTGGAAGTTAGTGATGGACCGGGAAGCCTAGCGTGCTGCAGTCTGTGGGGTCACAAAGAGTTGGACACGACTGAGCAACTGAACTGACTGAACTACAGTGTTAAATCAGTGAATGAGATATTATCTCACTTTTTTTTTCTTCCCCATTTAGGTCACCACAGAGTACTCAGTAGCCTTTCCTGTGTTACTCAATAGGTTCTCATTAGTTATCTATTTTATACATAGTATCAATAATGTACATACATCAAGTCTGAATCTCCTAATTCATCCCACCCACCCCCCTTTTTTCCTCTTAGTATCCATAGGTTTGTTCTCTAAATCTGTGTGTCTACTTTGGCTTTGTAAATAAGATCAATTATACCAATTTTTTTGAGATTCCATATTTATGCACTAATAAAGGAGTACNGGATGTCTGGCTCTAGGTGAGTGATCATAGCATCGTGGTTATCTGGGTCATTAAGATCTTTTTGTATAATTCTGTGTATTCTTGCCACCTCCATATCTTCTGCTTCTGTTAGGTCCATACCATTTCTGTCCTTTATTGAGCCCATCTTTACATGAAATGTTCCCTTGGTTTCTCTAATTTTCTTGAAGACATCTCTAGTCTTTCCCACTCTATTGTTTTCCTATATTTCCTTGCACTGATCACTGAGGGAGGCTTTCTTATTTCTCCTTGCTATTTTCTGGAACTCTGCATTCAGATCAGTATATCTTTCTTTTAACCTTTGCCATTTGCTTCTCTTCTTTTCTCAGCTCTTTTTAAGGCCTACTCAGACAACCATTTTTCATTTTTTACATTTGTTTTTCTTGGGGATGGTTTTGATCCCTGCCTCCTATACAGTGTTACATACCTCCATCCATAGTTCTTCAGGCACTTTGTCTATCAGATCTATTTCTCACTTCCACTGATTTGATTTAGGTCATACCTGAATGGCCTAGCGGTTTTTCCTACTTTTTTCAATTTAAGTCTGAATTTTGCAATAAGGAGTTTATAATCTGAGCTACAGTCAACTCCCAGACTTGTTTTTTGCTGATTGTATACACCTTTTCTATCTTTGCCTAAAAAGAATATAATCAATCCGATTTCAGAATCAACCATCTGGTGATGTCCATGANTTAAGTCTGAATTTTGCAATAAGGAGTTTATAATCTGAGCTACAGTCAACTCCCAGACTTGTTTTTTGCTGATTGTATACACCTTTTCTATCTTTGCCTAAAAAGAATATAATCAATCCGATTTCAGAATCAACCATCTGGTGATGTCCATGAGTAGAGTCCTCTCTTGTGTTGTTGGAGGAGGGTGTTTGCTATGACCAGTGCGTTCTCTCAGCAAAACTCTGTTAGCTTTTGTCCTGTTTCATTTTGTACTCCATGGCCAAACTTGCCTGTTACTCCAGGTACGTCTTGACTTCCTCCTTTAGCGTTCCAGTCCCCTACAATGAAATTTCAGTTTAGTTCAGTTGCTCAGTCGTGCCCGACTCTTTACGACCCCATGAATCACAGCACACCAGGCTTCTCTGGCATCACCAACTCGCGGAGTTTACCCAAACTTATGTGCATCGAGTCGGTGATGCCAACCAACCATCTCATCCTCTGTTGACCCCTTCTCCTCCTGCCCTCAATCCTTCCCAGCATCAGGGTCTTTTCAAATGAGTCAGCTCTTTGCATCAGGTGGCCAAAGTATTAGAGTGTCAGCTTCAGCATCAGTCCTTCCAATGAACACCCAGGACTGATCTCCTTCAGAATGGACTGGTTGGATCTCCTTGTAGTCCAAGGGACTCTCAAGAGTCTTCTCCAACATCACAGTTCAAAAGCATCAATTCTTTGCCGCTCAGCTTTCTTCACAGTTCAACTTTTACATCCATACATGACTACTGGAAAAACCATAGCCTTGACTAGACGGACCTTTGTTGGCAAAGTAATGTCTTTGCTTTTTAATATGCT
>SJYV01056326.1:2531845-2602950 GCA_006410875.1 Neotragus pygmaeus
GTCAGTTCTTCATATCAGGTGGCCAAAGGATTAGAGTGTCAGCTTCAGCATCAGTCCTTCCAATGAACACCCAGGACTGATCTCCTTCAGAATGGACTGGTTGGATCTCCTTGTAGTCCAAGGGACTCTCAAGAGTCTTCTCCAACATCACAGTTCAAAAGCATCAATTCTTTGCCGCTCAGCTTTCTTCACAGTTCAACTTTTACATCCATACATGACTACTGGAAAAACCATAGCCTTGACTAGACGGACCTTTGTTGGCAAAGTAATGTCTTTGCTTTTTAATATGCTATCTAGGTTGGTCATAACTTTCCTTCCAAGGAGCAAGTGTCTTTTAATTTCATGGCTTCAATCACCATCTGCAGTGATTTTGGAGCCCAGAAAAATAAAGTCAGCTACTGTTTCCACTATTTCCCCATCTATGTGCCATGAACTGATATCAGGGACAAGATGCCATGATCTTCATTTTCTGAATGTTGAGCTTTAAGCCAACTTTTTCACTCTCTTCTTTCACTTTCATCAAGAGGCTCTTTAGTTCTTCACTTTTGCCATAGGGGTGGTGTCATCTGCATACCTGAGCTTATTGATATTTCTCCTGGCAATCTTGATTCCACCTTGTGCTTCCTCCAACCCAGTGTTTCTCATGATGTCTCTGCATATAATTAAATAAGCAGAGTGACAATATACATCTTTGACGTACTCCTTTTCCTATTTGGAACCAGTCTGTTATATGTCTAGTTCTAATTGTTACTTCCTGACCTGTATACAGGTTTCTCAAGAGGCAGATCAGGTGGTCTGGTATTCCCATCTCTTTCAGAATTGAAAGGACATCTTTTTTTGATGTTGGTTGTAGAAAATCTTGTAGGTCTTCTTGAACTATTCAACTTAAGGTTCTTCAGCTTTAGTGGTTAGGGCATAGATTTGGATTACTGTGATGTTGAATGGTTTGCCTTGGAGATGAGCAGAGATCATTCTGTTGTTTTTGAGACTGTACACAAGCACCGCATTTCAGAGTCTTGTTTAGTCTGAGGGCTGGTCCATTTCTTTTAAGGGATTCTTGACCACAGTAGTTGATATAATGGTAATGTGAATTAAATTCACCCATTCTGGTCCATTTTAGTTTGCTGATTCCAAAATTGTCAGTGTTCACTCTTGCCATGTCCTGTTTGACCCTTTCCAATTTACCTTGACTCATGGACCTAACATTCCAGGTTCCTATGCAATATTGCTCTTTACAGCATTGGGTTTTATTTTCACCACCAGTCACATCCACAACTTGGCATTATTTCTGCTTTGGCTCAGCCTTTCATTTCTTCTAGAGCTATTTTTCTGCTCTTTTCCAGTAGCATATTGGGCACCTACTGACCTGGGGAGTTCATCTTTCAGTGTCCTATCATTTTGCCTTTTCATACTGTTCCTGGAGTTCTCAAGGCAAAAATACTGAAGTGGTTTGCCATTCCCTTCTTCAATGGGCCACGTTTTATCAGANTATTGGGCACCTACTGACCTGGGGAGTTCATCTTTCAGTGTCCTATCATTTTGCCTTTTCATACTGTTCCTGGAGTTCTCAAGGCAAAAATACTGAAGTGGTTTGCCATTCCCTTCTTCAATGGGCCACGTTTTATCAGAACTCTCCACTATGACCCATCTGTCTAGGGTGGGCCTATGCAGCATGACTCGTGGTTTCATTGAATTAGGCAAAGTTGGTCCATGTGATCAGTTTGGTTAGTTTTCTGTGATTGTGGTTTTCATCCTGTCTGCCCTCTGATTGCTGATTGCAAATTGTCTTGTGCAAGCTTCCTGATGGGAGGAACTGCCTGTGGGGAAAACTGGGTCTTGTTCTGTGGGCAAAGCCATGCTCAGTAAGTCTTTTATAAAATTTTCTGCTGGTGGGTGGGGTTGTCTTCCCTCCCTGTATTTTGACCTGAGGCCAAACTATGGTAGGTATGATGGCAGTAAAAGTAACCTCCTTCAAAAGGACTTATGTCAGCACACAGGGCCTCTCAGGACTGTTATAGTCAGTGCCCCTGACCCCTAGGAAGGCCACTGTCGACCCATGCCTCTGCCGGAGACGCCTAAGCACTCAGGCAAGTTTGGCTCAGTGTCTTCTGGGGTCACTGCTTCTTTCTCCGGTCTTGATGCACACGGTTTTGTTTGTGCCTTCCAAGACTCTGTTTCCCTAGCCCTGTGGAATTTCTGTAATGAAATCCTCTGACCTTCGAGACCAGACTCTCTGGGGATACCCAGTCCTTTTGCTGGATCCCTGGGTTGGGAAGTCTGTTGTGGAGCATGGGACTTTCACAGCAGGGTGAGAACTTCTTTGATATAATTGTTCTCCAGTTTGTGAGTCGCCCGCCCGCAGCTCTGTGGTGGAGCTAACAGCGACCTCCTTCAGGAGGACTTATGCCAGGTGCCACGCCTCCCAAGATGCCGTTGCCAGGGTCTCTGTCTCCATGGCAGGCCACTGCTTCGTACATCATTAACATGATGTGCTCACTGCTGTGATACAGAGGTATGGACCAGGATGCTATGGACAGGGACCTTTTTTTCTGCTTCATTTGTTCCATGCCACTCCTAGAGTAGTCCTAGAGAAATATAAGGACATTTGCTGAGTTTTGCCTATTAGAGAAATGGAACTGTGAGTTGACATGGGACCACCTCCAGTATATTGACAATTAGACTATAATTTGTATTTAGCTCAGAGAAGGTTTGTGCTTCCCCCAACCTCTACCAACCAAGTTTACTATTCTTAATATAATTAGCAGTTAAATGATTTCATTACATTGACGTTTGAGTCCATGTTTTGATTGTTAGTAAAATTAGATATCCACATGTGGTAGATGATATTACATAGACTCCATTAGTCTCTTAAAGTGACTTATTGCATGATTATGTTCTGAGACTCCCCTGTATCAAAGAGATGGAAATGGTAATAATAAAATCAGTTTCTTTTCAAAAATGACATGACCTTAAAGAGGAAATTACAATGCTATGGGATTCTGTGGCAAAAACCACAGTGACACCACTGAGAGGCACAGTAAAAATTCACTTGTATAATATGTAATTACAAAAATTTTTCATTTTAAATTGAAGATGGCTCTCTTGAGTTTTCTATCAGAAGGTCTAAAACTCAGGCCTTTATAATCCCTGCCTAGAATCCTGCCTGCAAGGGAATTTGCCTGTTCTAAAGAATTAGTTCTCAGCAATTAATCTTGATTGTATTCCTTTTGTCAGTGAAAATTAGTTGCCATTCACATTAGACACCTAGAGGATCAAAGAGTAGAAGCTGAGAAAGCAGCCTCACTTGATCTGCTGATACTCTATTCATTATATCATTTCATGGGTGAAATGAAATGAAAGTCTCTTTCAAACTTAAGTAAAATAATGGCAAATTTTTACATAAAATTTTATTGAAGTCTCCCCCAAATTTCTAATACTAGAGGACTCAATTGCTTTCTCTAGTGAAAAATTTATTATGACTTAACTATATATCCCCCATGTTAACTTATTGGATACTCATTTGTCTCAAATATATTTAGGTTTTTACAACATCTTTGAAATCTATGTATAAATCACTAGTTTAAAATTTTATAGGATTGCATTTATGGTTATTTTAAGAAAAATAGTTTTATCAGAGTTAAGTAGTTAGTTCTTACTTATAGTCAGTGTATTTATTTAGTTTCTTCTCCCTTTTGGTCTTTTCTGTTTATCAATTTGTTTTCATCCACTGATGGGGGATCCAGAATCTGGTGTTCTGAAACTCTGACTTCATATGCATTTATTATCAGAAGGGAAATCCCATTGTATGCTTTGAAATTCTTACCATTTCCAATATCCACACATCTAATTCTAAGAACTAGTTTTTAAGATGCATTCTCCAAGTAACATTTTTTGGATTTTGTTTTTGTTTTTAATTTCTAAAGCTTTTAGATTAAATAAACATTGTCCAGTTAAAGAGTTGGGAGTTTGGCTGTTTAAACTAACATGAACTTTGTGTTGAGTCATCACATAACATCTTTTAGCCATCATTTTGGCAATTAGTTCTTAACTTTGATATTCACTCAGTTGACTCTAGTTAGAAACAGAAAATGTATCTCTACACAGCCATGACNTTACATGTAGCTGTCCAGTTTTCCCAGCACCATTTATTGAAGAAGCTGTCTTTGCCCCATTGTATATTCCTGCCTCCTTTATCAATAAGGTACCCACAGGTGCATGGGTTTATTTCTGGGCTTTCTCTCTTGTTCCATTGGTCTATATTTATATTTTTGTGCCAGTACCATACTGTCTTGATGACTGTAGCTTTGTAGTATATATAATCTAAAGTCAGGAAGCTTGATTCCTCCAGCTCCATTCTTAAGACTGCTTTGGCTATTTGGGGTCTTTTGTATTTCCTTATGAATTGTGAAATTTTTTGTTCTAGTTCTGTGAAAAATGTCATTGGTAATTTAATAGGGATCACATTGAGCCTGTAGATTGCATTTGGTTCAGTTCAGTTTAGTTCAGTTTTAGTTCAGTTGCAGTCATGTCCAACTCTTTGTGGCCCCATAGACTGCAGAATGCCTGCAGGCTTTCCTGTCCATCACCAACTCCCGGAGTTTACTCAGACTCATGTCCATTGAGTCAGTGATGCCATCCAACTATNTCCAGCCAGTCCATTCTGAAGGAGATCAGCCCTGGGATTTCTTTGGAAGGAGTGATGCTAAAGCTGAAATTCCAGTACTTTGGCCACCTCATGCGAAGAGTTGACTCTTTGGAAAAGACTGTGATGCTGGGAAGGATTGGGGGCAGGAGGAGAAGGGGACGACGAAGGATGAGATGGCTGGATGGCATCATGGACTCGATGAACATGAGTCTGAGTGAACTCCAGGAGATGGTGATGGACAGGGAGTCCTGGCGTGCTGCGATTCATGGGGTCGTGAAGAGTCGGACATGACTGAGCAACTGAACTGAACTGAAGTTGTGTCTGACTCTGTGCGACCCCATAGACGCCAGCCCTCCAGGCTCCCCTGTTCCTGGGATCCTCCAGGCAAGAATACTGGAGTGGGTTGCCATTTCCTTCTCCAATGCATGAAAGTGAAAAGTGCAAGTGAAAGTCGCTCAGTCGTGTCTGACTCCTAGTGACCCCATGGACTGCAGCCTACCAGGCTCCCCTGTCCATGGGATTTTCCAGGCAAGAGTACTGGAGTGGGGTGCCATTGCCTTCTCCACAGAATTGGAACAGCTGAGTCATATTGTAGTTCCAGGTTTTTTTGGAGGAAATGTTATACTGTTTTCCATAGTTGCTAGACCAATCTCTATATTTTCTCTAAAATTTTGAATGCCGATAAAACTTCCAGGGACTGGCAGCTTTATAACCTTGAGAGGTCTCCAAGTGCTTCAACTCTGTTCCTTTTGAAATGTGAATAGCTAGAAAGTTAGAACCCCAGGCTCCCTGACACCTTGAGAGTTTAAACTAGGCTCAATTCTGGCTGTAAACATTTCTCTTCAGGGAGATGAGAGAAGTTAGAATATTCTTTTAGATGAGGGCAATTAACCAAACAATGAATACCCCAGTTCCCACATTAGCATAGGTTGAACTCTATAAAGGAAGGTACAGAGAGTTCAGCATATGACAGCAAAATGTGCTGTTCAGTCTACTAATGGGAAAACGCGATACAATTGACTCTAAGAAAATATGTTATATACTAAAAGTTGTGCAATACAAAAAGATTCAACTGCTTGCATATATAAGTAACATGATTTTATTCTTTCTATTTATTTCAGTCTATCTATATGCATGTACTATGTGCATGCGTGTGTGCTAAGCTGTTTCAGTCATGTACGACTCTTTGTGACCCTATGGAATGTAGCCTGCTAGGCTCCTCTGTCCATGGGATTCTCCAGGTAAGAATCCTGGAGTGGGTTGCCATACCCTTCTCCAAGGGATCTTCCCAATCCAGGGATCGAACCTGAGTCTTCTATATCTCTTCCATTGGCAGGCAGGTTCTTTACCACTAGTGTGACCTGGGACACCTATGCATGTACTACGTACTGCTTAGTCAGTAAAATAACAAATTTCCTTCTGTTTTATTGGTTATGGAGAGAATTTTATTTGTTAAGACTTTTAATTCACCAATAATATGAAATAATGAATTTCCTGCCTACACTACATATCCCTTTCCAGATGACTAAAGTTATTGTCTATAGATAAATTTTGGCATGTTGGTTGTGAATATTCAATTCATAATAGGTACAAAATTATTCTATTTATGGAAACATTTATAAACTAATAATAAAAACCTTGATTACTATATGTGTCATTCTAAGAATTTCTAGTTCATGGTTGGAATTTTAGTTTATTATTTTTATTTTTCTGTGACTAATGAATTTTTTAAATGACTTTGAATTATTTTACAGTCATGGAAGAACATATACATAATAGTAATTATCTTTTGAAAAAATCTTTTATTTTAAGAAGAAAATTTCTGCTAAGTGTTTGGTATTGAAATTCATCTGTCATTTTTTATATACAAGTATTTAATAATCAGTGACATCGTGCAAAGTCAGCCTTATATAGTGTTCAATGTAAACAGATGAGTTATCTTAGGTAGATTACATAAGAAATGTGGTCACCATGAGGGATTTTACTCCTCTTGGTTTGGCTTGAAAGCAGGAGCAACTGATGAAGTTGCAGGGTACAGTGACGGTGTTTTATCCTAGTAAGTTCACGTGTGCATGCTTAGTCACTAAGTTGTTTCTGACTCTCTGCAACCCCATGGACTATATCCCATCAGGCTCCTCTGTCCATGTGTAAGTAGGAGACAAAGATTCAGAACAATAGTAGGTTGGGCTGTAAAAATTTATTTTTCCCATGTGGTAATTAACATCAAAATATTTCAGAATAATAGTGTGTTGTGTATGTTTAAATGTAGACTCCAATTTATTCTCATAGGGTGGTTAACAGAATGTGACTTAACAAATCTAGAGTAAAACATTTTAAGATAAGTTGGTTTTGTACAGGAAGTCCTCTGAATTAACAACATGGAATTTGCTTAGTGGCATCAGTTCAGTCAGTTCAGTTCCGTGGTCAGTCATATCTGACTCTTTGTGACCCCATGGACTGCAGCAGGCCAGGCTTCCTTGTTCATTACTAACTCCGGGAGCTTGCTCAAACTCATGTTCATCAAGTCAGTGATGCCATCAAACTGATGTCCATCGAATTGGTGATGGGCTTTCCTGATAGCTCAGTTGGTAAAGAATAGGCCTGCATTGCAGGAGGCCCTGGTTCTATTCTTGGGTGGGGAAGATCCCCTAGAGATGGGATAGGCTACCTACTCCAGTGTTCTTGGGCTTCCCTTGTGGCTCAGCTGGTAAAGAATCCACCTGCAATGCAGGAGACCTGAGTTCAATTCCTGGGTGGGGGAGATCCCCTGGAGATGTGAAATGGCATAAGAGTCAACAATAATAATGACATCTGTGTGGCTTAAAACATGTGATAGGTTAGGAGAACTGAGCAAGTCCCAGCCCCCTTTTCTGAACAGGAAGTAAGGTAGGAAACCGTGGCTCCTGCCAGCTTTGTGTATTCCAAGGTTTGCTCCTGTTGCCCTGCCTCTCCCCACCCCAGGGAGGACCAGGCCCTGAGAGAACTTCAAGTCCAGAGGACCTGCCACATTTGCTTGTAGCTGCTCACCATGGACCAGGCCTTTGCTTCATGGAGCAGGACTTTCCCAGGCTGCAGACTGATTGCTTAAATGTTCTTGCCTGTGTTATACTCAATGTTCACACAACTAGCAGAATTGAACATGAGCCTGAGGAGACCAAAGGAGACCCCTTGACACTGTCTTTTCAGTCCTGCTTCTTTAAAAAGTCATATCTTGTGTTCTTGAAAAGAAATCTCTTATGTTGTTTGCAATTCTAATGAGTTCCTGCAACCCATCTGTAGCACTGAAGAATTGCCTTAATAAATACATCCTGTGAGGACTATGTAATACCCAGTCAACAGATGAGAGACCTTTGTGAGGCAGGCCATACACAAGTCTGAGGAGAAGGTGTAAGGAATGTAGAAATGTCCAGAGTAGCCTACTTCTTCCCAATGTTGGTAGAACATTGGGAAGCTCACTTCTACCAAATGTTGTGTTGAAAGAATGATTATGATGTTGCCTTCCTACAGAACTGCTCAACGAGTACTTGTATAGATCTTTGATTCCATCAGTAATTTAACATATGTTTATTAATTATGAAGTATGGAAGAGGCCTTTCACCTGGAGCTTTGTCTTGAGATATGAATAACTTTATTACAACAGACAACTACTTAGTACTGAACATCGGAGTTGGGCAGATTCCTTTCACTCTGCTGTAATTGTCCAGTCCCTCACTCTTCACCGCTTCATTTCTCTAAACCATCATCACTTCCTGGCACAAATGGGTGTGCCCGTTTCTTGTTTGCATTACTTGCTATGTGTGTCGGAGAAACTTGATTGGGAAGCAGAGCTCCTCACTGCCCCCTCACCATCCAGACTTCTGGTATTCAGGGCATTCCTCTGGTGATACCAGAGGGTCTTTGGGGAGTGGACCAGCTGTGAAACTTATTCCAGAGACTTTGGTCAGAGAAGTGGCAACTGAACCTTAACTCACAACCCTTAAGAAAGCAGAGTCATGCTGTAGATGCCACAGTCTGTCAGTCTGGGACTGTCATGTTCAGTGAGAAATGGATCTTCGTATCAAAAGCACAGCTTTATTTCAACAGAAGCTCCTTAGGCAATTGACAATTATGGTGACAACCAAAGTATTGCCAATTACAGGCCGTTTCTTCACTATTTTAAACAGTATCATTGTTCTGTGGGCCAAAGGTGGTTACTTCATTGATGTATAGTTTTCTGACATAGAAACTCAAGGAACCCAGAGCACGTGGAGTATCCAGTCCCTTCCAGAGAAAAACAGCAGGTTCAGATGGGCGTGCACATGCTTTCCGCCCAAGTCCTCCTCTATATTGGCTAAAAACTGCCATAGAAAGGGCTCATTTGCTTAGATTTATAAATGACATGATTTTATCCTTTCTAGTCATTATAGCCTACCTATACGCATGTACTGTCATGCATGTGTGCGCAGCTGTGTCTGACTCTGCAATCCCACGGACTGTAACCTGCCAGGCTCCTCTGTTCATGGGATTGTCCAGGCAAGAATACTGGAGTGGCTTGCCATTTCCTCCTCCAGGGTATCTTCCTGACCCAGGGATCGAACCCACGGCTCCTGCATTGCAGGCGGATTCTTTACCTCTGAGCCACCAGGGAAGCCCCATAGGCACGTGCTGCTGCTGCTGCTAAGTCGCTTGTCATGTCCGACTCTGTGCGACCCCATAGACGGCAACACACAAGGCTCCCCCGTCCCTGGGATTCTCCAGGCAAGAACACTGGAGTGGGTTGCCATTTCCTTCTCCAGTGCATGAAAGTGAAAAGTGAAAGTGAAGTCACTCACTCATGTCCGACTGCAACTCCATGGACTGCAGCTTACTAGGCTCCTCCATCCATGAAAAGAGTACTGGAGTCCAGTGCCATTGCCTTCTCCAATAGGTACATGCTAGGTATAGTTTATTGAATAATGTAAAAAACATCCTCTTTATACATCATTAAGAAGAGGAATTTCTTTAAGACTTTTAATTTACCAATAATATGAAGGATTGAGTTTTTTGCTTACATTTCACACCTGTTTTCAGATGACCAAAGTTACTGTCTGTAGATAAATTTGGATATGTATGTTGTGAATAAATCAATTCATAATAGGTACATGACTGTTCTCTTTATAAAAACATTTGTACAGCAATAATAAATACATAAGAGCCTTGAACATTATTTCCACTATAAAGAGGGTTTCTATCTCATTGTTAGGATTGTAGGTTATTACTTTTATACTTTTCTGTGAATAGTGAATTTTTAAAAATGATTTTGAATTCTTTTATAATCATAGAATAACACATGTACAACAGGAAAGTACTTTTCCTTTGAAAAAAAAGAAAGATTTATTTTCAAGAGAAAATTTCCTGCTAGATGATGGGTATTGAAACCCATTGTCATACATTTGTTAGGTGAGTATTAAGCAATGAATGACATTACACAATATCTTTCATACAGAGTATTTGATGTACACAGATGAATTATCTTAATAGAGTTGCTTATATAGAAATGAGGCTGCAAGAAGAGATTTTACTAGTCCTCTTGGTGTAGACAGAAACCAGTGGTAATTGATTTAGTTTCTGGGTGCAATAAAGGTGTTTTATTCTAGTGAGCAAGTAGGAAACCAAGATTCAGAAAACTAGCAGGTTGGAACTGGAAAAAGTTATTTTTTCCAAGTGATAATTACCATTAAAATACTTCAGAATAATAAGTGTGCTCTTTATGTTTAGATGCTGACTCCAATTAATGCTCATAGGGTGATTAATAGAATGTGAATTGACCAAATCTAGAATGAAACATTTTAAGGTGATTTTGTACAGGAGGTCTTCTTATCTGAATTAACAGCAAGGAGTTTGTTAAGTGGCATAAGAATTAACAGTGAAGTCAGTGTGGCTTAAAACATGTGATATGTCCGGAGAACTGACAGATCCCAACCTCCTTGTATGAACAGGACATAAGGTAGGGAGGAGTCACGGCTCTGCTAACTGTGCATGTTCCAAGGTTCACTCCTGTTGCCCCACTTCCCCCCATCCCAGAGGGGACCCAGGCCCTGAGAGAACTTCAAGCCCAGAGGAGTTGCCACAGCTGCTCACCATGGACCAGGCCTTTGCTTCAGAGCAGGACTTCCCCAGACTGCAGATTGGTTGTTTAAATGTTCTTACCTGTGTTACACTCAATGTTCACACAACTACCAGAATATAATCTGAGCCTCAAGAGATCAAAGGAGCTCACGACACTTTACTAGTCCTGCTTCCTTAAGAAGCTATTTCCCATATTCTTGAAGGGAAGTCTCTTTTCCAATCTGTGCATTACTGCTGTTTTTAATTTTAATAACTGTGTTTATGTTTCAATAAGTAAGAATTCTTACAAAGTATAACAGTCACAGAGGAATATGCCATGAAGTTAGTTATCCTCTCATGTTATCATATTTTTCTCATTGTGCCCACAGATACCAATTTCTTTTTTACTTTCCAAGACAGATGATAATATGTGCATATATTCATTATTTTTCCAATCAGTAGTACAACTATACACACTTTCTGCACCTTGAGATTTTTCCATGTTAGCACAAATAGAGTTTCACTTTTCATTTCAGTGACTGTAGAGTTTTCCTGTGTTTAAGTGTGTCTCAAGATTTATCTCACTAGTATGTGACAGAGGGACTTTGAAGTTTCCAGTCTTCTGGAATTACAACAATTTTGTGACAAATAAACTACTACATATGTCATTTGCAACTTAGGTAAAAAATCTGTAAGATAAATGGCTAAACATGGACTTCTGTATCAGCAGTACTTGCATTTAAATCTTTGATACATATTTGTACTAATTTGCACTCTCTCTAGCATTTATCAGAGACCCCCAATTTCCTGGTACCCTTGCCAGCCAGTGTGCTTTCCAAACTCTTCTTTCTGGCCCATCAGGGAGGTGACACATGTCCCTCCTAATTTTAACTTATACATCATTTATAATCAATAAAGTTAAACATATTTATTCTATTGGTATATTTTTGCCCATTTAAAAATGTGTTGTTTGTTCTTTCCTCATTGATTTATAAGGGCTCATTAAACCTTAAAGAATTGATCTCCAAGGCTTTATTATAGACTGTGAATGTTTTTCCTCTTCTCATTTGTTTGTTTTTCCTAACACTTATCTATAATTAGTCATTATCTTCCAACTTGTTTCCATTTTTAAAAAAATACTTTATTTTACTTTACAATAGTCTATTGGGTTTGCCATACCTCGACATGAATCCACCACAGGTATATACATGTTCCCCATCCTGAGCCCCCCTCCCTCCTCCCTCCCCGTACCACCCCTCTGGGTCGTCNAGGGGCCCAGGCAGGCAGCGAGGCCCGAGGACTTGCCCACAGGCCTAGTTAAGGAAGGGCATGCCTGCAAGCGTGCTAAGTCACTTCTGTCGTGTCAGCTGACTGCAAACCTGCCCCAGGGCTGCGGCCCCCTCGGGGAGGTCCGGAGAACAGAGCTGTGATGGCTGCAGACACAGGAGGCTGAAACAAGGCCCTGTACCCCTAGAGTCGCCATCCAAGAGAACTAGCTCCAGGACCACCACTCACCCCCACCCCAGTGTCCATGATGGCCCCTCGGCGCTCAGACCCAAATGTCTGGGGACAGGGTGATGGGCTCCAAAAGCAGAAAGCTGCCAATTTCCAGGTGCACTAAGCAAACCCAGATGGGCTGAATTCTCTTGAATAGATGCAGTTTCTACGAGTAGATAAAAACCTGGGAACCCTGGACAGAAGCTGAGTTATAGGAAATATTTCATGGGCCCCGGGGTTTGTGCTTGAGAAATCCACACCCAGGTCTCCGGTTGATCCTCGACAGTGCCTGTCAGATAATGAGCACTCAGATATCCACAGGCATCATCACCCCCGGAGACATAGTCATTGAGATGGGCTATCTTTTGTAGTCCCACTCTGGTTTCCTTGGAAATAAACAAGCCTTTCCTTTCCAAAGCCACATTTACTTTCTCACAACTTATCCCCCTTGCCCTGCAATCTAAAAACACACACAAAACCCTGCAGGATTTCTATCCTCTCCCCTTAGCCTCTGCCCAGGACCACCCTGGGGACCCGGAGTTAGGAGGGCTTCAGCCACTGCCACCCCCTGCCGCCCCACACGCTTTTGGGGGGGCCCTGGAGAAGCAGAGTCTCTCCATCATATGATGAAGTGGGTCAGTTGGGTCAACGGTTGCTGGGGAACCGCCATGCTATTAACCCAGGGAAGAGAGATCCCGTGTCAGACCAAGACTTTGTCCAGTTTTTTAAAAGGACCTCAAGGCGATCCTCTCCCTCCCGCTTCCAAAAGCTCAGGAGCTGTACCTCCTGTATTTCTGTCACCCCCTCCACTCAAAGAAGCACATGGCAAGCCAAGGGTTGTAGGGAGAAGGGGGAGGGGAGAGAGGACGGAGCCAGGCAGACTGAGATCTGGGGGTTGGAACTTGAGGACTGTCGACTCCGTGCCAGGCACCTACCTCTCTCATGGGGCGAGATAAGGAGATGCTAGGTGCAAGTATATTCAAAGCTATTACATGAACGGCTCCTTGCTTATTATAACAACCCTCACTAGGATGCCAGTAAAACATTTAGGAGGTACCAATGAAACAGGAATCAAACCCTCAGGATTGCTTTGTTCATGGAAGATTTTTGACCTTTAGAATGTGTGACATCAAATTCTGTGTGTTATGCAGGCCAATTTGCCACTTTTTTGTGTTTTCAAAACATTCTGCAGACACTATCCCATCAGTTGAAGAGAAGCCAGCAAGGTGGCTGCAACACCGTTCCTTGTTCTCCTGTAAGAAGGTATGAAGTGTCTCAACTGAAATCTCATGGCTGGCATGGATGGCGCCGTGTCCTTCAGTGTTGACAGTAAACCAGGTGGGCCTCCACCAGAGAGGACACAAGGGGAATCTTGTAAGAAACAGAAAACTCATTGCAACTTCAAAATCTTTTTTTTAATATATATACCAGCTTCCCAGCTCCAGAGAATATGAGAATGCTACAGGGAAGGGCACTATAGAATCGCATGCTGGCTACTTTCCAACAGCCTTCTCCCGGGCTCTGGACGTAGAAGCAACCAAAGATAATTTGATGAGAGTGCAGAAATCACTTATCAACAAATTACCAAGCCTTGATGCTGGGTATAGATCTACTGTACTAGAAGACTGTTTGTGTGTACCAACCCTAATATCTTTCCAGAATCATCTGTCCCAAAACATAAAACATCTCATTTCCTAGGCACACTGTCAGGACAGAAAAAGGAAAAACTAACTTTTCTTCCAAATACACATTGCAAAATCCACATCAACGAAATGTATTTCTAGCGAAAGTGAAAGTCGCTCAGATATGTCCGACTCTTTGCAACCCCTTGGACTGTAGCCTGCCAAGCTCCTCTGTCCTTTAGGCCAGAATAGGAGTGGGTAACAGTTCCCTTCTCTAGGGCATCTTCCCAACCCAGGGATCAAACTGAGGTCTCTCCCGCACTGCAGGCAGATTCTTTACCATCTGAGCCACCAGGGAAGCTCATTTTTAAAGAACCGGAATAAAATAAGAGATACTAACAATAACCAACACCTGAGTCCATGGAACATGCCATGGGCTGTACTACATGTTTTACATCTATTAACTCATCCAATCATCATATTAAACCTAGGAGTGAGACATTATTTTCATCCCCATTTTACAGATAAGGAAACTGAGGGACAGAAAGCTTCCAGAGCTTGCCTGAGGCCACGCCCAGAGGCAAAGGGGAGACCCAAACCCAGGTGGCGGGTCTCAGAGCCTCTGTTCTTAACCACTACCCTCCACTGCCTTTCTGCGTGTGCTGCTCACTCATCATTGAAAAATACCAGACTTGGTGGCTGTCGATAGACAAAGCGGCAGGTTCCATGAGGTTATGGGTAGCGCTGATGGCTATGTTATCAACCTTAACAAATCACGCTGAAACTCAGCTGGAACCATAGCCAATTAGATCCCTCCCAGATAACAGTAATTGCTCCCTCACGTCAGACTTGCGAATGCGTTACCTGACAGCTGTTCTCATGCACTTGCGCTACCTGGGTTCAAAACAAAAACCAAACTGGTGGCTTCCAGATAGAAATTCCAGAAAAGGATTCTGCTTCTCCTAAGTTCTTGGGTTTCCAGGAAACCAGAAGTGACTGGATGATGTCACACCCACTGCCGGGATTTCTCAGCGGGGTCCATCCACGTGGACTCCATTCAAGTTGGCATCCCTGGGTAAGGGTGGGGATTAGGCCTTGAGANATAAGGCAGTTCTATTTGCAATTTTTTAAGGAATCTCCACACTGTTTTCCACAGTGGCTGTACTAGTTTACATTCCCACCAACAGTGTAAGAGGGTTCCCCTTTCTCCACACCCCCTCCAGCATTTATTGCTTGCAGACTTTTGGATCGCAGCCATTCTGACTGGTGTTTTTTTTACCTTCAGACCAATAGCTATCTTCTGAAAGATTTGCTATAAGGATAAAACATGATATGTTAAAGAGTTACTATATGACATCTACCCTGTAATAAGCACAGGGATTCTAAGCTGTTGCTTTTGCATTCATTATCATCAGTGTTGTTTCCCATATTATTATTGTTATTTTGATTATGATTATTTGTCAGGCCATGTGCTGAGTGTTTTATGTGCAATATTTAATTTAATTTTCACAATAAAAGAATACAGCTAGTTAAATTCAATATTCCTATTTAAATACATGTATGTATATATATACACACATATGTACAGATATATATATTCCTATTAAAGTGGAAAGCACTGAATTAATTTTAAAGCCTAAAGAAGTATGTCCAAGGTTACACAGTAAGCAACTGACAAAAGGAGGATTCAATTCAGGTTTCTCTGGAGAAACTTATGCTTATTCTGTTGTAGCAAACTGCCTTTTATTCACTTAGAAATAACTGCCTCCTACCTATGAGGTATTTTCCTTTAATAGGGTTCATTTTCATTGTCTATAAAATGGATTAATAAAAGGCTTGCTGTAAGGATCACATATACCATTTCTTTCAGCTGTGAACGTAATATTTAATTTTTTTTTGTCATGCATATATAAGACTGGCCAGAAAGTTCATTTGGATTTTTCATACCATCTTATAGAAAACCTGAATGAACTATATTATAAAGCTGTACCTAATAATGTGCAAAATTTTTCCTATTAAATGATAATCTGATTACCTTAGTCATTTATGGACCTTGTAGACATTTTAAAAATAATATAATAGCAAAATGAAAATCCTCTTGCCTACCTCCACCCCTATTGAATATTTGCTATTTCAAAAAACATTCTGCCTCAATCTAGTTGCTCTTATAATCTTCTCCATGTCTGTGGCTCAATCCAAAATCATCAGGGTCAACCCTAAAGATTCCCACTATATTCCATTTTCACCAAACCCTTTTAGCCTCTCCTTCAAAATATATACTGCACATAATCACTTGCCATCTCATATACAATAACCCTTGTCCAAGTCATCTTTTCACACTTGGTCTACCCCATAGTAGCCTTCTAAGGGGCTCTATTCTTGGTACCCTCAGCCTCTCTGCAGTTCATTCTCAGCAGAGAGGCTGGGAGATTCTCCTACCAGGCCATGAGATCCCATCACTCTTCAACCTTAGGCTACTTTAGAACCTCTCATTCAACCCTCCAGTAGATTTAGGATTGAAACTGGATGTAATTTTCACCCTTAATTACCCCCCTGGCTACATTTTCTCTGTAGTTATCCTGTCCTCTGTTTTCCATATAACAGACACAAGGCCTGAACATACACTGTCTTGGGAGGGTTTTGCACTCACAGACCCATTATCTGACAGCTTCTCCTAAAAGTTATCTGCATGACTCCTCCATCGTATCCTTCATGTCTTGACCTAAAGATGCCTTCTCAGAAAGCCCTTTTTTTCCTCGAAAATGGTCACACCTCCACCTTGTCATGATCCTCTGCTTCGCTTAATTTTTTAACATTAGCACCGTCTGCATGGTTTATGTGTTTTATTTTTCTCTCTAGCGTNTTTTTATCATAAATGGATGTTGAATTTTGTCAAAGGCTTTCTCTGCATCTATTGAGATAATCATATGCCATATGCCTTTTAATTTTCAATTTGTTAATGTGGTGAATTACATTGATTTATTTGCGGATATTGAAGAATCCTTGCATCTCTGGGATAAAGCCCACTTGGTCACAGTGTATGATCTTTTTAATGGGTTGTTGGATTCTGATTGCTAGAATTTTCATTCAAAATTGTGGTGTTTGTTTTTTCATATCAAGCACTGGTAATCACTTTTGTAATAACTTTAGTAATTCTTTGGTAATCAGTTTTTAAGCTCCTCTTGAACAAAACTATCATGACATATGTATTTTAAAAATGAACTGTAGTGTTACACTACTAAAACATAAGAAGCCTTTCAAAATATACTTAATAGGGTTTCTCAGCCCCTTTCAAATGATCACTGAGAAATTTCAGTCCCATACCAAATACTTTATAAGTCCCAGGGAGTACTGCAATTAATGTCATGCTTGCTATATCAAGGACTTCTGAAATATTGAAGGACTTTTCAGTTGTTTGAATACCTTCTTTTAGTTGATCTATCTCTTTATCTAATGCCTCAGCTTCCTTTTTGAATCCATCTGTGAGTAACTCTTTTTGCATCTGTAAAAAGGAGAGTCCCTTTTTGAAAATACCCCAAATCAGCATTTTGCATCAAACAACTACAGTTGATATGCATGTGTTTCTACATCTCTAACACTTTAGATTTTTTTTTAATATTATTCTAATATTTGCAAACGTTTGCAACACAGAAGGGAAAGCATCCAGGGTTTAGAGTTTCCCATGTTCCTTCAACACCATCTTCTTGGGTACAGAGAAGTTGGGTATAGGTCAGGTCTGAAAACTACCCCAGGGAGAGGTTCCAGCCTTATGAATACACTTTGGGAGAACATGTAGGTGAGTTCTAAATACTTGTCAGTTTCACTGAGGTAGAATGACCAGACACATGTCACCAAAATGGCACTGCTGACTCACTTCAGAACTCTAGCTATCAAACTCCAGTCAGGGACAAAGAATGCATTTAGTTTAGGGGTATAAAATGAATCAGGAGATCTGATCAGGAAACAAATGTAGCAAAGTTTACAGTTTTCAGCATCCAGTGTTTTATACCAGGCACAATCTGATATTTACAGGAGCAGATGGAACTATTCCAGGTCTCTGACGGTTGTGTCCCAAATTCTAAGGACTCTAAGACTGAGGTCCTATTCACTTGGGAACAAATGTGATGCTATAATCACCATGAACAGCAGTCCAGGAGCACGGGCCATGTTATTGGTCCCAATCAAACCCTAACACTACAGAAAGTGCTGAGTCTTACCGACATAAACTGATTCACATCTCTTTGATGTTACAGTGAATCCTATGTTTTTGTATTTCCTTCTGGGATCTGACTTAAGGTCAAATTCCTGTCCCTTTATTCCTGAGGAGTTAGGGTCTCCCCATCAGGCCCCGCCCAGGCCCATCTAGACTTACCTTCAGCTTGTGCTCCAGCATCGTTTCCTGCTCTTTCAGAAGGTTTTCTCTTTCCCTTTCTATCTTCTCTTGCAGTTGGGCCAGGTTTTCTTTGAAGCTTCTCTCTTGTGCCTCCATTTTTTGTTCTTCTTCATTCTGTTTCTCTCTTAGCAGCTCCTGTTTCTTCTCAGCTGCATCCTTCTTGGCACACTCAGCTGTTTCACAAGAATTTTAAAGAGGGGAGAACATGACTTATGTTGAGCTGTCACCTCCTTTGCTCAGAGATAAAGTGACTTTAATATTATGGAATGGAGTCTGACTGTTCCTGCTACCACATCAGACAACATCTTTCAGCACATGATGTAAAGCACTGATTGGATGTACATATAACCCAAACTCCCCCAGTTACTTCCATATATAGCAGAGAGGTTCCATGGAAGAAGAGGAAGCTCTGGTGTCAGGAAGTGTTTGCTCCCACACCTGCCAAAAGACAACTCAGGAGCCACCTTCCCCTCTGAGAGCTCAGTCCTCCCCTGTACCTGCCATGGCCTTGTCCCCAGCAGTGAGGGCCTGGTCTGCCTGCAGGATGGCTTCCTCTACTCCTTCCTGTGACTGCAGGAAGCTCTGAAGGACCTGGTTTGCCTGAGGAAACAAGAAGGAGCAAAGACTTGTCAGGTAGAAAAGACGTAGTGTCTTGCTGTGGAAATTATTGTTCAGTAAACTACAGCCTGTATTCTGTAAATTACAGACCTGAGAATTATGTGCATGTCTACAAACACCCATGGAGCATTTGCTTGGAAGGCCAGCGGAGCTGACTTTCAGGAGTCCCAGAGGGCCTGGGTAAATAAGAGTCTTAACCCTTACACTGCTGCNCTGTAAATTACAGACCTGAGAATTATGTGCATGTCTACAAACACCCATGGAGCATTTGCTTGGAAGGCCAGCGGAGCTGACTTTCAGGAGTCCCAGAGGGCCTGGGTAAATAAGAGTCTTAACCCTTACACTGCTGCTGCTGTTAAGTTGCTTCAGTCGTGTCCGACTCTGTGCGACCCCATAGACAGCAGCCCACCAGGCTCCGCCTGGGATTCTCCAGGCAAGAACACTGGAGTGGGTTGATCTCACATGTCCCAGGACCCAGAGAATAAAGAGTAACTTGATAGGAGCCTGGGCCAGACCTACCTGCTGACCCTGGAGAGTCTCCCAGATTGGCTGGAGGCAACGGGAGCTTCACTTGGGGACATAGACACTGGCAGAAGACATTCTGAGAAGCTCCTTCCACCACTTGGGCACTGGTGCTGGTGAGCACCATTTTGGAACCTTCCCCCTATCTTATTAGCCCCAAGACCCAGCCCTGCGCTAATGCAATGGTCTGCAGATGCCAGTCCTGGGATGCCTCAGGTCAAGCAACTAACTAGACATGCATGCAGCCCCATCCACCAGCAGATCTCCTGAGCCCACAGCTGCCTTTGGACATGGCTGTGCCTACCAGAGGGCCAGGGACACAGTCCCATTCACCAGGGGGACTGAGACCTGAAACCCCCAGCACCCTCCAGCCAGAGACTCTGGGACACACCAGGGGAAGATACCAGGTGCAAAAGACCTCAGTTTCTCAGTTTACAGGGTCAGTCCACTCACTAGCAGGCCATGTCATTCCTGGACCAGCTGGGTTCAAGACCACCTGGACCAATATCAGCCCAACACAATCTTCAAAATCCCCCAGATCCAGGAGCCTAACAGCTCAACCATGGTCAACACATGCTGTGGAACTTCTGGACCCTGCACCCAGACCCCAGGATGCGGCTCTCTCCTCTAGTAGGGTGTAACTAGATCTAAGACCTGGCTCACCCACCAGTGGGCAGCCAACAGACCTGGGATCTCCTGGACTCTTACTCAACTCATCAGAAAAACAGGAACTCTCCTGGAGTTCCAAGTCAGCCTCCTCATGACCAGCTGCCTCTGTGCAAATCAGGATCTGGCAACCAAATGAACCAACAAAGACCCTTTGACTCTAATCTGCTGCTCTTTCCCAATCTCATTACTTCTCACCTTAACTCCTTTCCTGGGAACCAGTTTATAGTCTTGTTCAAACTTGTTCCTTGCTTCTAAATAGAGACTGTGTCCTCCAGGGACAAAGAATGTGCCTCCTGAAATACTTTTCACCAGGGATTCTGAAAGCTGCTTAAGCTCAGCCTCACAATATTTGACAGAAGCCTCTTCATTCTGGATCATGAAACTGTCCTTCTTTTTCTCTATGATGTCCTGCCAAGGAAATAAGGGAAAATTCAATAGAAAGAAGTTGTTAGACAGGATGGTCCAGCTATGCTCTCTTGGAAGAAGCAGTCTGACAGCATCAAGGCACATGAGACTCAGAATAATAGACATGGAGTCAGGTGTCAGTTGTAGTCCCAGTTCTGACCAGCTCTTTGTGTGACTTGTATGAAGTCCCCTAAATTCCCTGGGCTCACTGTCAATATCTGGGCAATGAATGCGTTGGCAGAAGCACAGTGCTACTTTAACAGATTATCATTAATAGTGATCTATCCATCCATCACCAATGAACAACGAAAAGACAATTATGACTGAAAGTAGGGCTTCTTCTGCCAACTTGGATGGTAAGGATAAAACATACATACATAGAAAATCAAGTTCCTACTAATAAATTAACTATACACTGAGCAGAGCTTCCCAGGTGACACAGTGGTAAAGAATCCACATGCCACTGCAGGACACGCAACAGATGCTGGTTCAATCCTTGGGTTGGGAAGATCCCCTGAAGTAGGAAATGGCAGCTCACTCCAGTATTCTTGCCTGGAAAATTATGTGGACAGAGGAGCCTGGGGGGCTATAACCCATTGGATCTCAGAGTGAGACATGACTTATTGAAACAATACCACACCAATTAGAGTTTTCAACTTTTCTAATATTCTCATTTCATTGAGAATTTGAGTGTGTAAAAATGTAGGAACAAGAATTTTTTGCTTGTACTTATAAATTCCAATCAGGCTTGTTTTCTCAATACGAAGTAAGAGATTTTTGTAACTTATAATGGTCAAGCAAGACTGAAAGTCAGATTTCAGTGAAGGTGCTAATGGTAAGCAGAATTGTGATCTCCAAGAGTTCTCTTTCCCAGGGTCCACACTCTACCTAATCCCTGGACTTGTGAACCATTGTTGAACAATTATTGATGAACAGTTATTCTGTGTACAGACTAAATTGCATGGAACATGTTGACTTTACAAAATGGAGATTACCCAGGTGGATATTACCTGGTCACATTTGCACTTTACATGTTATTCTTCTCCAGTTGGTGACAGAAGTGGTAGTCTAGGAGATTAGAAATAGAAGAATAAAATGGTGCACCATTGCTGCGTTGAAGACGGAGGGTATTCCCTGGAATGTCCATGTGGATACGAATTCAATATGAACCTTGTTTTCAGCTATGGTACACCAAGCAGAATACCCACAGACCCTGGTGGTTTCTCACCTGAGGAATGATAAGCTAATAGATGTGTGTTGTTTCAAGCTGATAAGAGCAGTGTAATTTGTTTTGCCACAACATAAAATAAGAAGCCCAATTTTTAGAAAAGTGATGAGCTATAGCCTGTAGAACCCTATCACTCATTAGAATCTAAACTCCTTTTATGATAAGAAGCCCAGGAACCATTTTGTCAAAAAGGGGGAGTCTCAGCATCATTCCAGAAGAAAGGAATCAGGAAGCATATATTCTAGGACACATTACCACGAACTTCTTCTGGAACATCAGCTTGTCATCCTTGAAGGAGCGCTCCATGAAGATGGCAATGGCTTCCTTCTCACAGGCTGCATGCACCTCCAGCAGCTCCTGGAGCGTGTCTGTGGGAAGTTTCAGTCGCTGGGTCATCTGCTCACTGTAGTGATCAGCTGCCTTCTGCACGGCTGCTGAGTTCTCACGCTCAGCCAGAGTTGTTACTGCGTTCTCCAAACAGGGAACTCCTCCACTGTTGATGGCATCTATGTAGGCCTCCACCAGAGTCCCCAACCCTGAAAGATACATAGTATTTATTAAATGGAGAGAGAATTCTTACCTGTTTTTAATCACTAAAATTTTATGGAAGTGGAAGTTTCCTTTTCCTCTATTTATTCTTCTCTTCATTCCATTTACTCATTCTTGTATCCTTCTCCTGTTTGATCTATGAATCTACTTATTTATAATAACATCACTATGTTTACTATTCACTCTATCTTTTATGGTTCTCAAATTCATCATATTACAATATTGAACAAATGATCTCAAACAATATGTCCAAGATTCTCCTAGATCACTTTTCTCATTGTAATAAAATAAAAAGAACTTATTATAGATATAAGTAAATTACATAGCTTGTGGGCATTATTTATAAATGAAAATGTCTTGTTGAAATGTCATCAAGAATTTCAGGACAGTTGAAACAAACATGAAACCAAGCAGGGCTTATCTCAGTATGACTGCCCAGGTGAAATGTCCGTGAAGCCAGCCCTATACATTTGTTTCTCAGACTCTCAATGAACTTACACAGATTCATAACTACTATTTATTTTCTGATTCATGTAAATTAACAAAATATCTTGCCTGTTCTCACTTGAAACACTTATCCCTTTAGACATCTCATCACCATGAAGATTTCTATCTTTATATCGTCAATGTAATAGTTTCATGAGATTTGGTAGACTGCAACAAGAACTTATATATGCTTCTCTAAATGAAAAAACATGCATTTTCATGAGTGGTGGGGTAGCCAAGGAGACTCACCTCCCCCAGTGACAGTGATTCCTTCTCTTAGGGTCTTGGGCTTTGCATGGGTAAAGATATATGAGCAAAAATCTTTTGATTGCTTCTGGAAATTCACATCCAATTGGTTATCTGATAGTTCCCCAACACGGAGTAATAGCTTTCTGTCATTTGTAGGCCGGTCAAAGACAAAGCACTTTCTTTTTGGAAAAAATTTCCTGATACACTCTCTGGGCATGTTGGAATTTTGGATTTTGGGATCCTTGCCTGCAGAATTGGAAAAAGAGCAATCACGAAAGGAATAGGTGGCTGAGGACTTTCAGTCCCAAGGATCTTTGCATCATTATAACTTTTGTGCTTGTATATCTCCTATTATTGAATCGTGCAAATCAATCTTACACTAATCTACCCAGGGATGGAAAATCCCCTCGCCCCCCCCCCTTTTTTTTTATATATATCTCTAAGAGCAAAGGAAGTACTTCTGAGGAGGTGGGGGAGGAATCCATTCTTAGTGACAAACTTCTGATTCTTTTCCTTAACTTTCCATGCTGTGCAGTGGATCAACTACTTATTAGATGTTTCTTGAGTAATAGATTAGTCCAAGAAATTGTCAGAAATATTTTTCTGATATTACAGTTCCCATGTGAGAAATGACATATGGCCTCTATAGTAATGTGATAGTAGAAATAAAGATATTTATTATATATTTATGATATTGCTGGGAAAATAACCTGTGGAAGACAAATGATACTCAGGATGTGAAGAAGCGCTTCATAAATCAGAGCAAAAAAGTACACACATTGTAGATATTATTGGCAATTACTGTAGCATACACCATTTCATGTTAGTGTAGCCTAAATGAAACCAATCCCAAAGAAAGGCAATGCCAAAGAATGTTCAGACTACCACACAATTGCATCCATCTCACATGCTACCAAAGTAATGCTCAAAATTCTCCAGCCCAGACTTCAACAGTACATGAACTGTGAAATTCCAGATATTCAAGCTGAATTTAGAAAAAACAGAGGAACAAGAGACCAAATTGCCAACATCCATTGGATCATCAAAAAAGCAACAGAGTTGTGGAAAAACATCAACTTCTGCTTTATTGACTATGCTAAAGCCTTTGACTGTATGTATCACCATAAACTGTGGAAAATTCTTCAAGAGATGGGAATACCAGGCCACCTGACCTGCCTTCTGAGAAATCTGTATGCAGGTCATGAAGCAACATTTAGAACTGGACATGGAACAACAGACTGGTTCCAAATTGGGAAAGGAGTACGTCAAGGCTGTATATTGTCACCCTGCTCATTTAACTTATATGCAGAGTATATCATGCGAAATGCTGGGCTGGATGAAGCACAAGCTGGAATCAAGACTGCCAGGAGAAATATCAATAACCTCAGATATGCAGATGACTCCGCCCTTATAGCAGAAAGTGAAGAGGAACTAAAGAGCCTCTTGATAAAAGTGAAAGAAGACAGTAGAAAAATTTGGCTTAAAACTCAACATTCAAAAAATGAAAATCATGGCATCTGGTCCCATTACTTCATACAAATAGATGGGGAAACAATGGAAACAGTGACAGACTTTATTTTGGGGAGCTCTGAAGTCACTGCAGATGGTGACAGAAGCCGTGAAATTAAAAGATGCTTGCACCCTGGAAGAAAAGTTATGACCAACCTAGACAGCATATTAAAATGCAGAGACATTACTTTGCCAACAAAGGTCCATCTAGTCTAAGCTATGGTTTTTTCCAGTAGTCATGTATGAATGTGAGACATGGACTATAAAAAAAGCTGAGCACCAAAGAATCGATGCTTTTGAATTGTGGTTTTGGAGAAGACTCTTGAGAATTCTTTGGACTGCAAGGAGAGCCAACCTGTCCAACCTAAAGGAAATCAGTCTGAATATTCATTGGAAAGACTGATGCTGAAACGGAAACTCCAATACTTTGGCCACCTGATGCAAAGAACGGACTCATTTGAAAAGTCCCTGATGCTGGGAAAGATCGAAGGCAGGAGGAGAAGGGGATGACAGAGGATGAAATGGTTGGATGGCATCACCAACTCGATGGACATTAGTTTGAGCAAGCTCTGGGAGTTGGTAATGGACAGGGAAACCTGACATGCTGCAGTCCATGGGATAACGAAGAATTGGACATTATTGAGCGACTGAACTGAACTGAACTGAACTGAAACCAGGAGACCTCATCTCTTCTTTCCATAATTTTACACTGGATGTGATTACTATATAGAAGGATTCTGGGCATCTACCAATAGTTCAACAAATACTTATGTATTGAAAGAATGAATAAATTATTGAAAGTGAAACTTAGTCACTTAGTTATGTCCAACTCTTTGCAACCTCATGGACTGTAGCTTGCCAGGCTCCTCTGTCCATGGAATTCTCCAGGCAAGAATACTGGAGTGGGTAGCCATTTTCTTCTCTGGGAGATCTTTCCAACCCAGGGATTGAACACAGGTCTCCTGCATTTCAGGCAGATTCTTTACCAGTTGAGCCACCAGGGAAGTAAATGATTAAGTGAACAAAAATGAATATTGCTTCCAGGTACCACTCTGCTAAAATAATCTGAATAAATAATTTATTATATTAGCTGACATATACTATGTCAGGTTCTAGGCTGAAGAGTGTGATATTATGAGGAAGAGCATATAAAGGATCTGACAGTCTTACTGGAAGGACATAGCAATGCTTTTTTCCTGAACTCTGTAGTGTATAAATAGCCTATCTATCAATATGAAGAAGTAGCTACCTATGCTGGTAAGATGCACTGTGTTAAAGGTATTTAGAAAATTTGTTCTTTTGTTTACCTTTTGATTCTGGTTCAATGGATTATCTTTCTCAAATAGAAAAGGAGAAGCACTTAGATTTATTATGAAATATAAGTTTATGTGAGCCTTTTTTTTCATGGTATTCATTTCTCTAAAATCATTTGGTCTAATATTGGATTCCACATTTCCTCTGTGAGCTTAAGCTCTGGTCACTAGAGTTTTCCCAGTAACAATAATGACTCAAGGCACCATCTGTCATTCACCAGGCATCATTAGCATGGCCTCAACTCAACCTCAAATCAAGACTGACATCAAGTACTGAATGTCAGAGCTCTGTTGACCCTACCTCCTACTGAACCATCCAACACTCCAGCCCTGCTCTGATACCTGGAATCAACTTCAAGGCATTCTCCAGGTACTCATCTTCAGTGATGGGGTATTCATCTAACTCCAGTTCCAACATGAAATCCCGCACCGTCCAGATGAAGTCTGGAAAGAAAGCCGCAAACTCAGCTGAGTCCTCTTCTTCATTGGAGCTGGGAGATGATTTGGTTCTGATTAACTCTGTTAGTTCAGTCACATAGCTGTGATTAGCTAAGGAATAAGAAGCACCCTCCAACACGATTTCCAGATTTGGCCCCAAAACACATTATATCAATCTTCTCTTTTGCCCCATTTTCCCTCTATATCAGCCATGAAAATGGAATCGTGAGAAAGAAGAAACAGTATCAGTCTCTAGTCCCATAAACTCAATGAAATGTGCTGGTTCAGTTCCTGGAAGGATACTGCAGCTGCTCCAGGGCCTGGTGGTTGATGGTGCTCATGCTGTTGTAGACAAAGGTGCTGCTCAGGAGCACGGCCAGGGCAAAGATCCATGAGTCATTCTTGGAGTCCCCCTAAAAAGTACATTACAGCGTGAGGATGTTACTCCTTATTCTCCCATATGGTTGTTCATTTACTATAACAGTTTGTATTGTAACTAAATAGTAAGGCAAGTAACAAATTTTCAAGACAATGCTAAGTGCAAACCTTTTTGGTGTTGACACTGATCCCGCTAAGCACTTTGGTGTGGTTAGTTATTAACAGAAGTGAATGACATCATAAATGTGCATCAGGCTTCTCTCGTGGCTCAGTGGTAAAGAACCCACCTGCCAATGCAGGAGATGTGGGTTAGATCCCTAAACTGCGAAGATCCCACACGCTGTGGAGGAACAGCTCGTGCATCACAACTATTGAGCCTGTGCTCTACTGCCCGAGAGCTGCAACTACTGAGTCCATGCAGTGGAATGACTGAAGCCCACACACCCTAGAGCCTGTGCTCTGCAACAAGAGACGACACAGGAATGGGACACCTCAGCACTGCAGCTAGAGAGTGGCCCCCACTGTCTGTAATGAGAGAAAAGCCCGCACAACAACAAAGACCTAGTGAGGTCAAAAATAAAATAAATTAATTAACAGAATGACTTTTTAAAATGTCAAATGTTTAATATAGTGCCTGGAACACATAAGTTATACAATAATAAATGGGCCATGATTCCTTTGCACTTCTCTTCTTGATCATAGGCTATGTTAGGAACTAGTGTTATTCAATTAAATTCATCAACTATTCATTGCACATTTAGAAAACAGCAGATACAACATCTGCTTATATGGATATAAAGTTTCCTATGACAGTCACTCCTTAGAGAGATGGAGGGGCAGATTAACTGGCAACATGTAAATACATCCAAGATGCCAGGCATAAAACCTAATACTATACTGTAAAAGACAAAGGGGATGATTTCAAATGAACCAGAAAATGTACTCTGTGCATTCAGAGCCAGACATGATTGTGTCTGACAGTGATATGATAGCATTAGGTTAAAAAGAGCTGGGCTTTAAAGAAATGACAGAACATGGACTTCTGCAGTTACAGGGACCATGCACACGGAGGGTCCACAGAAACCAATCACAATTGTCAGAGAGTGTGATCAGAAAGCATATTACATGCTCATTTTATTTGACTGAAGTAGTGGTTACCCATGTGGTCATAGATGATGAGGCTGAAAATGAGATTCAGGAGAAGTCATGAGTGACTTTGGAACAGAGTATATATTGCCGAGACACACTACAGGTAGGGAGGCAAGTTCTGCTGCTATCAATGTGCAGTCTGGTGTGCTTTGGTTCCTTGACAAATACAGTTAGACAAAAAGAAGAAAGTCATACAAACTAGAATCTAGCAGGAGTCAGTAGACCATCTTGGGTTGACACTGAGATGATTATTGAACACTTTAAATCTAGATTTTTAAACTCAGAATTTCTGAATTCATGCCCTAAATCCTTTCCTGCAGTGATGAAAGTCAAAGATTTAATGCTACTACTTTTAATTTCAGTTCAGTTCAGTTCAGTCACTCAGTCGTGTCCGACTCTTTGAGACCCCATGAATTGCAGCACGCCAGGCCTTCCTGTCCATCACCGACTCCCGGAGTTCACTCAGACTCACGTCCATCAAGTCAGTGATGCCATCCAGCCATCTCATCCTCGGTCATCCCCTTCTCCTCTGCCCCCAATCCCTCCCAGCATAAGTCTTTTCCAATGAGTCAACTCTTAGAAGCAGATTAATATAAATAAGGAGAAAAATGATTGCAAGTAACACTGTGAAGACAAAATACCTAATATTATCCCATTTACATTGTCATCTTGAGTCTAGCTCAAGTTTTTACAGAATTCATTGAAGAATTCCTCTTCAGAGATCCAAAACATGGAATAAAATGCTCCTGGTATGTTGGAAGCTTTTCTGGAGATTTAAAAAATAGTTTATTTGCTGAATCTACTTTCATGATTCCTACTTCCAATTTGATTAACCCTACACATCAGAACCTGCAGATCCAGTTGACTGCATGAATTACAGCTTTCACTAAGATTTCTTCCCAAACCTAAAAAACTGGGGTAAGGCCTCACTCTTTTTTTCATGGGTCAAGACTGCTTCTTTTTATCTCCCCAACTCAGCTCTGGCTTATACTTCACTCACTGTTGCACTTAACACAGAGCCTTAGTTTGAACCCAATATATATTTGTTAACTTCCATCTTTCACCCCAGTGTTAAAAATAAGGAATGTGTCCCCAGTAACTAAAAGTACTGATCTTATTAAAGAGAAAATTCAAGGAAAAAGAACTTAACCTCATTATTTATAACTGGATTTGCAGTTTACAGGAATATGTGGTAAAAGTTGAATTGAGGTGAGAAATTGAATTGTAAGTGGAGTGTTAGGAGTAAAGAAGATTCCCTGCCTTACCTTCTCCACATCACCCAGACCCTCAGTGTCCAGAAGGACCAGGGTGTGGTTATCCTTGGAGGGGTGGGGCACACACCACATCCAGATGCCCTTGGTTTCAGACCGCACTGTGGAGCCCAGATGGAAACCTGCAGAGCAAGAGGAGGAAGCAACGCACAGTAAGAGCACATAGTCTAGGCTGCCCATGGGTTACTTTGGGTGAACTTGTGTGCATGTGAGTGCCTGCCTGTGGGGAGGATGCTTTCACTTTAACAAGTACAGAAGATCCAACCTCTACACATATTCAGAACCTTCTCAAGAAACACTTTGTGTCTCCTATCCATTGCTTACCATTAACAGCTCAAATCATGTCACATTCTAAAATGTTAGCTCTATTAACCTCTCTACATTTGTCTGACCCTGAAGAGCTCCCTTATCCTCCACTTTCTGATGGACTTTTACCAGTGAGAGGTAACAGTAGAAGATTAGAAGGCAAGCACCTGTTGCCCTGGCTTCCACCCTGATGAACCATGGTGTCCCAGTGCCTCTGTTCCCACATTTAGTCACATCTTTTTGGTAAAGAATTGGCCTGCAATGCAGGAGACCCTGTTTGATTCCTGGGTCAGGAAGATCCCCTGGTGAAGGGATAGGCTACCTACTCCAGAATGTTTGGGCTTCCCTGGTGGCTCAGATGGTAAAGAATCTACCCACAATGGGGGAGATCTGGGTTCAGTCCCTGAGTTGGGAAGATCCCCTGGAGGAGGACATGGCAATCCACTCCAGTATTCTTGCCTGGAGAATCCCCATGGACAGAGGAGCCTGGTGGGTTACAATCCATGGGATCGCAAAGAGTCGGACACGACTGAGCAACTAAGCACAAGACCTTGACCTTTACCNAGGAGGACATGGCAATCCACTCCAGTATTCTTGCCTGGAGAATCCCCATGGACAGAGGAGCCTGGTGGGTTACAATCCATGGGATCGCAAAGAGTCGGACACGACTGAGCAACTAAGCACAAGACCTTGACCTTTACCACATCTGGAATCCACTCACTGCTTGTCTCTTCATGCTGTAGGAGATATCAAAGCACTTGACATTGTTCCTGCCACCCTCTGAGTTTTCTGCATCACTTCATGGGTTCCCTTTGCTCAGCTCATGCCCTCGTAATCGTCCCTCCAATAAACATCTTCAGTTACCCTCTAAGTGGATTCTCTGTGTCCTTTCACAACCTGCATTGATACATCAACTTTTGTTAGCTTTATTCCTCTTCTTCCTCCTCGTATTTTCTTCATTTCTCTTCTCCTCTTCAAAAATGAAGAATTCTTTGTTTACTGACTCACATGGAGATATAACAGAAGGGAAAGCAAAACAGACCTGTAAGACTTGCTTGCCCTTCTTTCTCAAGGCTTAAGCCCAGAGATGGGAGAGGATGTGAGGTACATGCCTAAGAAGCTGCAGGTAAGATATCTCACCCAACAGTCCAAGATTTTGACCGTGGTCAGATGCCAATGCTCCCTTCAACTGAGAATAGAAATGGATCTGATGAAATAGCTGAGGGATCATTAGCTCAACATGGCTCAGGCCATTCAGTGCCGTATCTTGTGTGTTCTGCTCAAAGTGGGTATAGGACCTGAGATGATCTTCACTCTTCTACATCATGATGGCATTTGACTGTGTGTTGATTAATACAGAGAAATGTGAACTCTCAGTTCCTCCAGGGAGAAAAGCTATAAGTGGAGGTCATCATGGTCAGTTATGAGATGTCAAGAACAGACAATGGCATTACCACAGGAGAGAAAATATTGACTTGCTTCTGCTAGTCAACCCTGACTGGGTGCTAATTTGTGCTTTCTTCTTCCTGTGATATGACTCATGTGGTAAGTCACAATTCAGATGTTTTAAAACATGACTGCTTAGTCAGTTGTGTCCGATTCTGTGGTCCCATAGGCAGTAGCCTGCCAGGCTTCTCTGTCCATGGGGATTGTCCAGGCAAGAATACTAGAGTGGGTTGCCATGCCCTCCTCCAAGGGATCTTCCCAATCCAGGATCAAACCCATGTTTCTCGCATTTCAGGCAGATTCTTTACCAACTGGGACACCAGGGAAGCCCTAAAACATGACTGGGTTAAGGGTTTCCTCTGTAGGAAAGTCACCTCTTTATTACCAGATGCTATCTCAAGTAGGAAAAGAAAGAATGCTCCTCAAACTCCTTGCATGTATCTCTTTCTTAGAGTTCTGAAATCTGAAATCTCTCCAAAAATGACCTATTTATTAATTTACTCTGGCAAGCAAAAGCATCCTCCCCTGATTGGTGATCAATTTCCTTTCAAAGAAAGACTAACATAAAATGTCTTGTTTTAAGTCAATAAGAGATTGCAAAGGAAAAATGAGAGTGGGAGAAAGGAAGAACAAAGAGAGATGGGGGAAGAGAGAGAGAGACACACACACAGAAACAGAGAATTTGAGTGAGACACAGATATTCCTAGGGACCCTTAGCATTTAGTGAACTGAGGTTCTACTCCCTAATTGTGCTAAGCTGCTGGGCCACAGAGGAAGGCATTCGGTGAAATGGTGTGTGGTCTTCTCAGAAATGCCCAACAGGACATGGGTGTATTATCCTAAAAATCAATTAGAAACAAGTCAGACAACTTGGTAGGAAAAAAAAACTCTTGAAATAGGAAAGACAAAAGGCAAATGTATGAAAAAGTGCTCAAACCTATTCATAGTGAGGCAAATAACAAGCAACCATACAGACACGAGATCGACAAAAGTTTAAAATGTTTTTACCGAAATTTTGTGACAATATGGAAAATTTAAATTGCTGCTAATAAGCACATAAACTGAACATAAAGCTAAAAAGCCTGTTTTATGTTATCTAGAAAGGCTGAAGACAAACACTTCTTGATTCAGCAATTCCACTTCTAGGTAAAACATAAGGAAGTTAGTATATACACACACCAGGATATAAATGAAGAATAATCATGAGAGCACCATTCATAAAAGATAAAAGTTGCAAATAATGCCAGTGTTCATCAGCAAAAAATGGATCAGTAAATTGTGGTATCTTCAGTCAGTTTAAAAGTACAGAATAGTGAAAGTAATTACAGACACCTATGACAAACTCTTGCCTGGAGAATCCCATGGATGGAGGAGCCTGGTGGGCTGCAGTCCATGGGGTCGCAAAGAGTTGGACATGACTGAGCAACTTCCCTTTCACTTTTCACTTTCATACATTGGAGAAGGAAATGGCAACCCACTCCAGTATTCTTGCCTGGAGAATCCAGGGATGGGGGGGCCTGCTGGGCTTCCATCTATGGGGTCGCACAGAGTTGGACACAACTGAAGCGACTTAGCAGCAGTAGCAACAGCATGACAAACTAAATGAACCTCATAAACTTCTTATTGAGAATATGAATCAAGATCCCAATGAATACCAGAATGTACTTTCTTCTATAAAGTTTAAGCTATTTTAAAGAAATAGTTGCATAGATTGTAAAACGATATTTAAATATAAAGAATGAAAGAAGGTAACCATGAAAATCAAAACATTGGTGAGCTCCAGTGAGGGTGTAAGAGAGTGTGATTTGGGCTTTTGGGTGTTGGTGATGTTTTATTTCTTGCTCTGTGCAGTGACTGAACAGTTCATCACTTCATACTTATCAACTTTTTAATATGTATGTGTATATATATTTATTTATTTTCTGTATTCTTCCATATGTGTTGTGACATGTGTGTGCTCAGTCTTGACTGACTGTGACTCCATGGACTACAGTCCACCACGCTCCTCAGTCCATAGAATTTTCCAGGCAAGAATACTGGGGTGGCTTGCCGTTTCCTTCTCCATGGAATCTTCCCGACTTAGAGATTAAACCTGAGTCTCCTGCATCTCCTGTGCTGGTAGGTAGATTCTTTATCACTGCACCACAAGGGAAACCTGAAAATGTTAGTTGCTCAGTTGTGTCTGACTTTTTGCAGCCCCAAAGACAGTAGCCCATAGCTCCCAGGCTCCTCTCTCCATGGAATTCTCCAGGCAAGAATACTGGAGTGGGCTGCCATTCCCTTCTCCAGGGGATCTTCCTGACCCAGGGATTGAAACCAGGTCCCCTGCATTGCAGACAAAGTCTTTACCATCTGAGCCCCCAGGGAAGCCCCATCTATGTGCCTTAGAGTTCACATATTAGAAAAGACTAGAGAAAGACAATATGTACAGTTATAAAAGTTTTACTGTGAAGTTAAACCAAAAGGAATGCATGGTAGTCTCATTGAGGTATAGGATATAGGGATTTTGCTGTTGGTGCTCCCTTCTATTGTCTTCTAAAAATAAGACACATTAAAAAATATTTGTGTGCTGCTTGGAGTGACTCTGTGGTTTAGGATAAATGTGGTGAAGGAGAAAGGAAGGCAGTAATTGTTGAAGATGAGCCCCTGAGAAGACGGCAGTGGATGGAATCAGGACAAACGAGGTGGATGTTCTGATGGGACTGGGAACTCTGGATCACTGGGCAGAAGAGTGAACACTGTGGAGGGATGGGTTTGAAGTTATAAACTTGGTGGTGAGAATTAGAAGTTTTCTTTAGTGATGGGGGAGAGTGGGGGTTAGGCTCTTCCTTAACGTGACCCTAGAGGAGGAGGATCAGCAGCCTGCGTTACCATGCTTTCAAGCAAATATCCTGAATGACACTCAAGAAAACTCACCGCAGTTTTGTCCTGCTAGGCGGTTCATCAGGTAGGACTTTCCGGTCCGATAGAGCCCTACGATGGCCACCACCACCACAGGCTGAGATATCTGCTCGAGAATCTTTAATGCTCTAGGATTTACTGTCAGCTGATTGTTCTGGTTTCTTACCAGACAGATGGGGTCCATTATGGTGGATCCAGATGCCATGGGAAGCTGTAACCCAGAGAAAAAACTCAATAGAACACAAGGTCCCCAGAGGGGTGGGATGGTGGGGGGGCAAGAGGGAGGCTCAAGAGGGAGAGGATATATGTATGCATATAGNGTCCATTATGGTGGATCCAGATGCCATGGGAAGCTGTAACCCAGAGAAAAAACTCAATAGAACACAAGGTCCCCAGAGGGGTGGGATGGTGGGGGGGCAAGAGGGAGGCTCAAGAGGGAGAGGATATATGTATGCATATAGCTGACTCATATTGTTGTACAGCAGACTAACACAACATTGTAAAGAAATTATATTTCAATTAAAAAATAATAAAATGTGAAAAAAAAAAACAAAAAACCCCTACAGGGTCCTGAGGTCATCCCTCATGGTTACCAAAGTCATATGCACATTAGTCTTCTGCTTGTAGAACTTAGGTATCAACTCTCTTTGCTTTGTATATTTCAAAAAGGTAAGTATTTAGCCTAGTGTGCCAAGGCCTGTATAGGTACTGTATGTATATTATATATATTAATCCTTAAATGAACCCTAATGCAACCTTGCCCACATGAGGCATACAGTGAACAGACTGAGAATACAAAGCACTGATGATAGAGCTTTGAGAACACTAACATTTTGGGGGTAAGTAGAGATAGATGGGACATGGATGGAATGAGGGGTGACCAGAGATGATTTCTGGAGTTCCAGAATGATTTGACCACTTATTAATTGCACAAATGTTTACTGAGAACCTTCCATGTGCCGGACACTGTTCTAGGAGCTTAGGATCAAACAGTGAACAAGATGGATACAAATTCTTGCCTCATGGATCTATATTCTAGTAAAGGAGACAAATGATATAGAAAGTGAAAAAAAAAATCCACATATATGGATATTAGAGGGTGGTAAATGTTCAGAAGGAAATGAGCAGGGAATGGGATTTGAATTTACATGGAGATTAATCAGGGAAAACCTTGCCAAGAAAGGAAAAATGAATGTGACTGGTGACCAGATGAAGGAATCAGTGGACTGGAGTAGGACAGGCTGGAGGAACAGTGATTGTGAGAGATAGAAGTTGAGATACAGATGCTGCTCTCTCTTAAAACAGCACAGATCTTTAAGGTACCTAACAAAGTTGCACATGTAATAATTTACTAACAAATTAAAGGGTATTTCTTATTATTTAAGCAGATAGAGTAGAGATGCAAGCAACTTAGGTGTTATAAGGTCTGGCTAGATATGCCAGGGTCTCACATCTGGGCCAGGCTCTAGTTTAAATGATTTCATCACCATGATTAGATGTTTCCCGATCTTAGGAGACAGACAGAAGTCAGAAGGCTTTGACCGTTCCTTTATTTTCTCAAAAACAATACTAAGCAAAACTCACGATTCCATATGTTACTGGCTATGTGATGACTGAGAAAATTAATTTCTTTGTGCCTCAGTTTTTTCTTCTATACAGTGGCAGCATTAGACATAAAAATCAATCTGTCATTAGGGTTATTTGGAGGATTAAATATCTCATGATGCTTACAATAGTCTTAAAATCATGCTGGTACATAGTAAATTCTATATAAGTATTGCTTTACAACTGAATGTCTGAAGACAGGGACAGTAATTACTGAATGAAAGTGGAGGATTGGCTCTGACACTTGCCTCCCTGGTTGCAAGCAAGCAAGTGGGAGGACACAGCCCAAGAGGAAGATGAGCAGGCTGGGAGATCCAGTGGTAATAGCTGAAAGGGAATAGCAGCGATGTAGGAAGAGTCAGGCTGGAGGAGTTCAGAGCTGCCCTGGGATGTCCAAGAACAGGTTCTGGAGTCGGGCTGCCAGGGTTCAAACATGAAGGTTCACAGCGCTTATTATCTGTTGATGCCTTGAAAAAGGAACTTAACTCCAACACCTTCTTTTTCTTAGTGGTTTATATGTAAAGCAACAACAATTCTTGATTCATTACAGTACAGCTGATAACAGATAGGCTCTAAATCATGAAAAACTTTTTTTCTTGATTCATGTACTATTTTAATTAGTGCATTATAATGTGTCAGTGAGCTCTGTAAGCTGCAAATTGCCAATAATTATAAGGTAGCTAAAATCTTTTTATCAGAAAAAACATTTATTTATTTAACAGATTTCTTCTGAACGATTTCGTTTCTTTTTCTATAGTGGATTTGGAGCAGAAATGGAAGAGTAAAACATGACCTTTTACTGCTGTGTTATGTCAAAATTAATAAAGGAAAACCTGGAGAATTCCCTGACAGTAGTTCGGACTCTGTGCTTTCACTGACAAGGGTGCTGGTTCCATGCCTGGTCTGGGAAGTAAGATCTCACTTGAAGGCCCGTGTCCCCTCCCCCATCATGTATGTGCTGTGTGCTCCAGGCAAGAATAGTGGAGCCTGTTGCCATTTTCTCTTCCAAGGGATCCTGACCCAGGGATCAAACCCATGCCTCTGGTGTCTTCTGCATATCCTGCACTGGCAGGTGGATTCTGAGCCAACTGGGTTTCATGTGTCCCCAACCTCCTCCCCTCCAAAATGAAGTTCACTCAAATGGAGTCAGCAAGCCAGAAGGGAGCTTGTTGCAGAACTACAGACTGGAGGTCAGCTATGGAAGAATTGTCAATTACAGACCCCCAAGGGAAAAATTTTCAATAGGGAAAGAGTTACCAATGACAACCCTCAAGAGGAAAAAGTGTGCACTGCATCTCCTACAAGAACTGACTACCCCAGCAATTCAGTCAATGAGAATTGGTAATCACTCTTGAACTCTGACTTTTCTTTCCAAACCAACCTTCCCAGCCCCTTACTTTTCCCTATAATGTTCTTTTTCTTTGTTGGACTTCCTTGTGGCTTTTTTTTTTTTAATAGCTCGCTTGTCCCAAATTGCAATAACTCTACTATTCCTGAATAAATCCACTTTGGCTTGTAAAATAACTTTTATTTTTAAGGTGAATAGCTATAAGCAAGAGAAATGGTGGAGTTTATATCTTAGACCAAATATTGATAAAGCTTTGTGTAAATCAATGAGTCTACAAAGATTTTGTATTTTAACTCAAAATATACTGAGGGACCAAAACCAAGAAGCTTTTAATTTCAAAACTAAGCACTTGGAGGGACTTTCCCAGCAGTCCAGTGGTTAAGACTCCCTGTTCCCAATGCAAGAGACAGGGGTTCCCTGGTCCAGGAACTAAGATCCCCACATGCTGCTTGGCATGGCCTCATAAATAAATAAACATAAAACAACAAAAAGCCATAAAAAAGAAACTAAACAAATAGAAAAGAACAGTGCTAATAGAAGGCAGAAGATGACCAACAAGTTTCCAAAGTGACTGTTCAGAATTATCTGATCGTCAAGAATACCCCACACTGGAGATTTTCAGGAAGTACCAGAAGTTATTCTAGGCTGTTAATGATTGTGCCACTCATTAAAAACCATGCATGATCAACGAACATGATTAGATCTTACAGTTACTATTAATAGTTTTTTTTAGTAAGAGTGAGATTGAATTATTCCAAAGAAAACTGTTCTGTATGTATTCAGAGTATCAAATGTTAAGACAAAAATAATCCCGAGTCCATCTTTTAGGAGTAAATTGGCTCTATGTCTAGGACCATCTTTTTTGTTTGACAACTGCCTAGCGGAGTGCACTCAGGATGTGTCTGAGGAGGGCAAGAGGGGGCTAGGAGAAGAGACCGCACCCATCGCCTCTGCCAAGGGCGGGCTGGGGAGTGAGGATGAGTTTGGGTCTTCAGTCTCAAAAATGACTTCAGCTTCCTTTCCTCAGAAGACGTACCTGCTCTCCTGCTTTTGGCTGCAGCCCTGCTTAGATGCTCCAGGAGCAGCGGCGCATCCGGGCGACAAGCTTGAAAGCAGCCTGGGATCCCAAAGGAGACTCCGAGCTGCGCGAATAATGCGCCTGGCCGCCGCCACCCACCGGCCCCGCCTCCATCCGCTCCTCTCCTCCCCCAGTGTGGGGTCTGCGCTGGGGGATTTATTGTGTTACTTTAACCGAAGTGTGATTGGAAGGTCAAGTTTAGGAGCAGACTTACCTGGAGCTGCAGCCGGGGGTCAAGTCAGCTGCTCTGGTCGCCCCTAGGGCTCTTCCTGCTTCTGGCTCCTCTGGAAACGGACTCTTATGTTCAGAAGCTGAAGGAAAAAAAAAAAAAAAAGCTGAAAAACCAACTGGTTATTAAAAGTGGTGGGGATTATGGGAAACGAAATCAAAACCGAAAAGGATAATTTTTTTTTTTTATGGAGGCAGGAATCTGGATGAATTCCAGGAAAGATAGAGAGACAAGTGTTCCTCCATGCCTGGCTAGGTAAACACAACTTTGTCCCTCCTCCACAGTTGGTATGAAGGAGGTGCAAGTTATGGTAGGATGAAAGTTCAACAGTCTGTCTCTCTGGGGTGTTTTGTCAGAGAGGGAGTTTATTAATTTTTCTTCACTTGAAAAATGTTTCATTTTTTCCTCTCTTTCCTTTTTAAAAAGTGTTTTAACTCGGTCTTTTTTTTTCATTAGCAAAATAAATACATGTGTATAAAATCCTCAATTTTATAGCCCAGACATATTCACTATTTTTTAAAATTGAAGAATAATTGCTTTACACTGTTGTGCTGGTTTCTGCCACGCAATAACACAAATCAGCCATAATTATATGTATATCCCCTCCCTCTTGAGCGTCACTATTGTTTTGTTAGAGTTTTCCTCTTTTCTTTTATTGCTGTGGATCCAGATTTGGAGGTTAGGGGTTGATTCAGATTCCTTCCATTCTTTTCTGTATCCTTTAAGGCGTTGTACTAACCTGTATTTGAAAGCTTGACTGCTGCTGTTAGGGAACCAGGTTCTTTTTTGACCAAGTTGCTGCAAGCCAAAACACTGAGAGCAGAAGATTTGCAGCAGAGAGTTTATTTGTGAGGCAACCCGGTAAGGCTGCAGGGGTTGTGATGACACTAGGTCCCCTATGGGGCAGGCGGGTCTATTCTGACTCTGATCAGGTATATTGGTTTCACCTGGTTTCAGACAGTTTTGCTGTGTTACAAGAGGAAGGAGTTTTCAAACAAGTTCTTCCCTTATCTGCTCATTCTGTAAGATGAGCTCAAGAATTTCCCTTAGTCTGCAGTTTCTGTTTCAGGTTTTTATCCTATGAGGCAGGGTTTCACTATCCCATTTGTATTCAGATGGAAGTGAGGGAAAGGAAGGACAGGCAGAGTATAATCTCAAAGTTCTATGGCCAAACGTCCCCAAGGGGAAGTGTTTGGCACGTATTCCCTATACAGACTTCTTTAGCTGAAAAAGTAGCTAGAAACGTATAAAAATCCTTACCCAGATTGCCGTATGCTTATTTTGTAAAATAGAATGAGACCATATTTGGAGCTGCGAAGTGTGTTATAACTCTAAAGGTGTATGCTACAATATCAGGGTCAGATTTTTCTAGAATTCTGAGACTTCCTTTGGTAGATTCAAGATTTGAACCCAAACTGGGAAAACTACCATGGCTTTATAATCCCTGAGCCACTGAGATGGATTTAGGGGGAAATTGAGCACATAACCTAAAGCCAAATAAAGTTAATCTTTTCTCAGTTACCTGGATCCCAGAAACTTCTCTCTTTTCCTCCCTCAGTCTTGGTCTTGTTCTGGATCTCTTGATCTATTCTCTTCTGTTTTCATGAACTTTTTGTTTTTGTCAATGTGAGTATAAAGATATATGTTTCAAAATGAAGGTGTAAGGCCACTTTGATATGTTTGGCTCTGAAACATGATATGTATTATCCATATTATGAACATGATATATATTATTACTTACAAATATATTTGGAGTTTTATTTTCGGTTTCCATGGTTTGTAACTGCTTCAGGAAAAAATTCTTTAGAAATTATATCCCATAGGTATAAATGACAAAAGTATACTATTTTGGAAAAGTAAGAATAATTACTTAAGTAAGTAAGAATGGCATCACCAACTCAATGGACATGAATTTGAGTGAACTTCGGTAGTTGGTGATGGACAGGGAGGCCTGGCGTGCTGCAGTTCATGGGGTTGCAAAGAGTCGCACACAGCTGAGCCACTGAACTGAACTGAACTGAACTGAAGAATGATTAAAATGTGTTCCTAAATGGAAGAATTTAGCCACCTGATGTGAAGAGCTGTCTCATTTGAAAAGACCCTGATGCTGGGAAAGATTGAGGGCAGGAGGAGAAGGGGACAACAGAGGATGAGATGGTTGGATGGCATCACCAACTCAATGGACATGAGTTTGGGTAAATCCGGGAGTTGGTGATGGACAGGGAGGCCTGGCGTGCTGCAGTTCATGGGGTCACAAAGAGTTGGATATGACTGAGTGGCTCAATTCAACTGAACCGAAATGGAAGACAGTCAATGAGACAATTTAACTGAAATGAAAAATTTTTTCAGTTTCTATTAATTTAACTCCAGAAACACCACCCTTATGGCAGAAAGTGAAGAACTAAAAAGCCTGTCTCTTATACACATCTAGATGTGTATAAGAGACAGGGCTTTCCCATCTTTGTCCTTTTTTGGCCCAGGATCCAGTTCAACCTCCCATGTTGTATTTAATTGTCATGTTTATTTTGTCTCCTTCAATCTCTGACAGTNGCAAAATCAGCTAGAACAGTATAAAAATCCTTAGTCCAATTGCCATATGCTTATTTTGTAAAATAAAATGATACCGTATTTGGAACTGCAGAGCATGTTGTAACTGTAAAGGCATATGTGACAATAATCAGGGACAGATTTTTCTAGAATTCTGAGACTACACTGAGTAGATTCAAGACTTGAATCCAAGCGGGGAAAATTACTGTGGCCCTGTAATTCCTGAGACACCAAGATTGATTTAGGGGGAGATTAAGCATATGACCTAAAGTGAAAGTGAAAGTGAAGTCGCTCAGTCATGGCTGACTCTTTGCGACCCCATGGACTATAGCCTACCAGGCTCCTCCCTCCATGGGATTCTCCAGGCAAGAGTACTAGAGTGGGTTGCCATTTCCTTCTCCAGGGGATCTTCCCGACCCAGGGATCGAACTTAGGTCTCCCGCATTGCAGGCAGACGCTTTAACCTCTGATCCACAGGTCTGGAATACATTTGACCTAAAACCGATAAAATTAATCATTTCTCAGTTACCTGGATCCAAGAATTTTTTTTTCTTTCTCTTGCTTTGGTCTTGTTCTGTCTCTCTGGATCACCTCTCTTGTTTTCATCAACTTTTTGTTGTTGTCAGTGAGGGTATAAAGATTTGTGTATCTAGATGAAGACTGTAAGGCCACTCAGATATGTTTGGCTCTGGAACATGATATATACTTTTACCAAAGTATGTACCAGTGTTATATGAAAACAGATTATAGTGTGTGTGAGTAATACATAAAGCAGCATATAAAAATAGATTTTAAGAGCAAAAATACCTGTCTATAGGCATGCAGAAAATTGAAGAAAATTGCAGCTTTATAGAAGATGTAATATTGTTGTCTTTGTATGTACCTTGTGGTCAGCTGGTAAATAATCCACCTGCAATGTGGAAGACCTGGGTTCGACCCCTGGATTGGGAAGATCCCCTGGAGAAGGGAAAGGATACCCACTCCAGTATTCTGGCCTGGAGAATCCAGGGACTGTACAGTCCACGGGGTCACAAAGAGTTGGACACGACTGAATGACTTTCACTTTACAATATGGCTTCCAATAAATTGAGAAATGCCAGAACTGAAAGAATAAGGAAAGTCACAATTTTAAGGACACACTTATCCCACTTCAGAGATTAATTAATAGAACCAACACAAAAAATCAGTAATAGTGTTGAAGACTTGAGGTGAAGTGAAGCGTTAGTTGCTCAGTTGTGTCTGACTCTTTGTAACTCCATGGACTGTAACTCATCAGGCTCCTCCGTCCATGGAATTTTCCAGGCAAGAATACTGGTGTGGGTTGCCACTTTCTTCTCCAGGGGAATCCTCCTGACCCAGAGGTCAAACCCATATCTCCTGCATTGTAGGCAAATTCTTTAACATCTGAGCCACCAGAGAAGCCCAAAGATTTTAAGAAGATAATTAGCACATTGAACAAATAGATATTTAATATGCTGATAATTGTGATCAAACACTGTAGAAAACATATTTTTTCAGGTTAACAGATTAGTCAAGCAGAGTATCCCAATTTACCATAATACTGTGTTAAAAAAATATTTCCTGGTGGCTCAGATGGTAAAGAATCTATCTGAAATGCAAGAGACCCAGGTTCAATCCCTGGGCTGGGAAGATCCCATGGAGAAGGGAATGGGTGCCCATTCCACTTTTCTTGCCTGGAGAATCCCATGGACAAAGGAGCCTGGCAGGCTATATAGTACATGAGTTTGCAAAGAGCTGGACACAACTGAGCAACTAACATTTTCAGTTTTCAATGTTATAAAACAGTGACAAAAAGACAACTGAAGTTTCTTATATTTTTATCTTATAATCTAAATAATATATAGGTCACAAAGAATTTTATTTTGAAAAATATAAAGCATTGTGTTATCTTTTATCTGATTATAGATATTAGAATAACAAAAGTTTTAATAAACTCCCTGCATATTGCACAATGGCCAGAATCCCCAGTAAACCTTGACATCAGAGAAATTCACACATACTCATATAAAATCTTCCATTGGCCTCCATCAAGTCTCATCAGAAATAGTAGATGCAGGGCAGGAGATATGCAATAATCTTTTCTGGGCAGACTGACTGAACTTTTCAAGGTTTGAGGTGCAACAGATTTATCTGGAAAACCTAATAGTATGTAGGCATTCAACAAAGCCTTGCAGTGAGTAAATAAACAAAATCAAAAAACAAAAACAGCAGTCTACCATTGGAATAGGTCAAGAGCACAGAGACTGCCCACAAGACGAGTATGCAGGGTCTGCTAAAGGTTGAGGATGGAACAGGAAATCTAAAAGCATCTTCTGGTGCTTCAGGTCTTCCACTACAAATAGTAGAATTCCACTGGAGGAATGTGAAATTTGTGGTGGACTTGATATAGTGTAGCAATAACAAAACTCAGCACAGGTGAATTACTACACTGAATAAATGCCCCCCACAACATCCTAACCTAAATAGAGGTTGTGCTATTTTTCAAATATAAATCTTATTATCTCAATATACACTTTTTTTTTTACAGTGCTAAGCATACAATAAAAATGGAGTCAAGCAAAAACAAGAAACAAAAACAAACAAACAAACAAAAAAACCAAGTTAAAACTATGCATCATAATGAGATAAGACAAAGAACAGAAACAATATCAGAAATAAACCTAATATGGAACAATCAGGCCCTTTGAAATCACTATTACTATGTTGAAAGAACTACTGGAAAGGTGAATAACACACATGAACACATTAAAATTTTTTAAAGACTGCATGCTATTAATAGAGTTAAGTGGAAATCTTATAAAAGTAAAGCATAATATCAGTGACTAAGAATTCTTTTAAAGTAATTAACAGAAAATATGTAAACAAATTGGTGGAAAGAGCCACACAATCTGAGATAGATCAGTAGTCATTAACCACCATAGAAACAGAAATAGAGAGCAAAAATATTCTGAGCCTTCAATAGTTTAGGATATCCCCCAGTACAATGACAAAAGTTTTCTTGTGCACATAGCTGGAAAAATAAAAATAGAAGAAGTAAAGAAAGAGGCACGAAAAATACTTGAAGAGGAAATTTCCCAAAATTAATAAAAGAGACAAATGACCAATCAAAGGTTCACAGAACCCTGAACAAAACAAATATAAGATAAATATGGCCTTGCACCCCACAGACTAGTAATAAAAGCCAATTATGAAGAGAAAAATCTTAAAGACAAGCAGTAAAAAAAGGAACATTACATACAGAAGAATAAAACTAGGCTTGGACACAAACATTGCTGAGAATTATATAAGCTAAGAAAAAGTGGAATAACATCTCTATTAAAGTGTTGAATGAAAAATGTCAACCAGAATTATCTACAGATTAACAATGCCTTTAAAGTAAATGCAAAAGATTTTTTAAATGTAGCATTTGTATGTAATAACTATGTAATTCTATGGTGAGAATGTAAATTGAGGGAGCCACTATGGAAAACAGTATGAAAGTTCCCTCAAAAGACTAAAAGTATAACTATCATAGCAAGGGTATAGTATGAGCATGGCACATGGTATGAGTTTATGTAAGCATTACACTCATTCATGATTGTTCTGTGCTCATGAACTAATTGCTTCCTAAAGGCCCCACCACCAAAACCAGCACATTGGGCATAAGTTTTTCAACATATGATATTTGGGGAGACATACTGATTTAGATGGTGGTAGAAAAGTTCTGTAGGGCAGGCAGGGGTCCCCAATACCCTCCACCCTCTGCTGCCAACTGGTACTAGTCCATGGCCTGTTAGGAACTTGGCTGCACAGCAGGAGGTGAGCTGCAGGGCAAGAAAGGGAAGCTTCATTGCCACTTCCCATCACTAGTATCACCACTTGAACTATCCTCTACTTCCACTCCCATTGTCTTCCATAAGACCAGTCCCTGGTTCCAAAAAGTTTGGGACCCACTCTTCTAGGGAAACCAAAAGATAGCAGAGAGACAAAAACATTAACAGTAAGGAAATTTTATTTCCTGACACAGCAGCCAAAACAAGTGGTAAACACAGTCTAACCTGTAGATAGTTAACATAAAACCCCACACAATAGACATATTTACCTCAGGTCTTTCAAAATATTAAACTATTCCAGTTTTCAACAAAAAATTACTAGACATGCTAAAAGGCACAAAAGCAGTCTGAAGCATCAAATCACGTATCAGAACCAGACTCAGACATGGCAGAAATTTGCAAATTATCAGACAGCTAAATTTAAAATTGCTGTGATTAATATGCTAAGAAATCTAATGGAGAAAGAGGAAAATGTGAATGAATAAGTGAGTAATGTAGGGAGAGAAATGGAAACTCCCACAATTGTAAGGAGATACAAGAAACGAAAGCCATGCTGACAGAATGAAGACTGTCTTTGGTGGGTTCATCAGGAGACTGAACATGACTGGAACGGACTCAGTGAATCTGGAGATGTGTCAATAGAAACTTCTCAAATTGAAAAGCACATCATATTCAACTGCAGGAAATCAAAGGCAAAGAGAAACTCTTGAAGTAAGCCAAAAAGATTTTTATTTTACTCATAGAAGCACTAGGGTAAGAATTATATCAGGCGTCTCCTTTGAAAGCATACAAACAAGAAGAGAATGGTGTGAAATAATTAAAATCTTGAAAGAAATAGCAACACCAAATTAGAATTCTGTATCTACTGAAATTATTCTTCTGAGTGAAAGAGAAATAAGTACTTCCTCAGACAAGCAAAAATTGAGGGAATCTGTCACCAGGAACCCTGATTTGTAAGAAATGTTTAAAGTTCTTCAGAGGAGGAAAATGATATATCAGAAATTTGGATCTACATAAAGACTGGAAGAGCACTGAAGGAGAAATAAATGGCAAGAAAATAAAAATATATTTCTCTTGTTCTAAGTTGATCTAACATACAACAATTTATTAAAACAATAATAGCACCAATGTATTTGAAGTTTGAAGAGTATGTATTAGTGAAATGAATTGTAGCAATGATACAAAAAACCAGAGAGAAGAATTAGGAATATTTTGTTATTTTAAGGTGTCTTGTGCTAATGGTGATGTGGTATAGTGTTATTTGACACTGAACATGGATTGGTTAGAAATGTATATTGCAATCTCTAGGGCAAACAATATGAAAAAAATTTTTAAAGAGGTATAATTGTTATGCTAAGCAAGGATAGAAAATGGAATCATATAAAATGCATAATTAAAACTAAAAGTTAGAAAAAGAGTGAAAGATAAAATAGTGACAAAAATATGGGCAATGAATAGCAAAAAGTATAAAGTAAGGTAGATATTAATCCTACTATATCAGTAATCAATTTCAATATCAATGGTTTAAATACACCAATTAAAAGACAGAGACTGTCAGAGTGGATTAAAAACACAAAACTCAATTATCTATTGTGTACAAGAAAACCACTCTAAATATAAAGACAAAGGTAGACTAAAGGGATGGAGATTATGGCATATCATATAAGGTATATATAGATTATAGTATATGTCATATATGGTATATATCGATGATGATAGATAACATCACTTTAGTTCAGTTCAGTCCCTCAGTCATGTCTGACTCTTTGCAACACCATGGACTGCAGCATGCCAGGCTTCCCTGTCCATCACCAACTCCTGGAGCTTGCTCAAACCATCTAGTGGGTGATGCCATCCAACCATCTTAACCTTCTCCTCCTGCCCTTAATCTTTTCCAGCATCAGGGTCTTTTCCAGTGAGTCAGTTCTTCATATCAGGTGGCCAAAGTATTGGAGTTTCAACTTCAGTGTCAGTTTTTCAAATGAATATTCAGGACTTGTTTCCTTTCAGATTGACTGGTTTGATCTCCTCACAGTCCAAGGGATTCTCAAGAGTCTCCTCTAACACCACAGTTCAAAAACATCAATTCTTTGGCACTCAGCTTTCTTTAGAATCCAACTCTTACAACCATACATGACTAATTGAAAAGCCATAGCTTTGACTAGATCGAGTTTTGTTGGCAAAGTAATATCTCTGCTTTTTAATGTGCTGTCTAGGTTGATCACAGCTTTTCTTCCAAAGAGCAAGTGTCTTTAAATTTCATGGCTGCAATCACCATCTGCAGTGATTTTGGAGCCCTTCCAAAAATAAAGTCTGTCACTATTTCCATTGTTTCCCCATCTATTTGCCAGAAGTGATTGGACAGCATGCCATGATCTTAGTTTTCTGAATGTTGAGTTTTAAGCCAACTTTTTCACTGTCTTCTTTCACTTTCATCAAGAGGCTCTTTAATTCCTCTTCACTTTCTGTCATAAACGTGGTGTCATCTGCATATCTGAGGTTATTGTTATGTCCTCCAGCAATCTTCATTTCAACTTGTGTTTCATCCAGCACAGCATTTTGCATGATGTAATCTGCATCCAAGTTAAAGAAGCAGGGTTACAATATACAGCCTTGATGTACTCCTTTCCAGATTTGGAACCAGTCTGTTGTTCCACGTCCAACTCTAACTGCTGCTTCGTGACCTGCAAACATATTTTTCAAGAGCCAGGTTAGGTGCCTGGTATTCCCATCTCTTGAAGAATTTTCCACAGTTTGTGGTGATTCTTACAGTCAAAGGCTTTAGCATAGTCAATAAAGCAGAAGTCGATGATTTTTTGGAACTCTATTGCTTTCTTGATGATCCAATGGATGTTGGCAACTTGATCTCCAGTTCCTCTACCTTTTCTAAAATCAGCTTGAATATCTGGAAGTTCACGGTTCATGTAGTGTTGAAGCCTGGCTTGGAGAGTTTTGAGCATTACTTTGCTAGCTTATGAGATGAGTGCAATTGTGCTGTAGTTTGAGAATTCTATGGCATTGCCTTTCTTTGGGATTGGAATGAAAACTGACCTTTTCCAGGCCTGTGGCCACTGCTGAGTTTTCCAAATTTGCTGGCATATTGAGTGCAGCAATTTCACAGCATCATCTTTTAGGATTTGAAATTACTCTACTGGAATTCCATCACTTCCACTAGCTTTGTAGTGATGCTTCCTAAGGCCCACTTGACTTCAGACTTCAGGATGTCTTGATCTAGGTGAGTGATCACAATATCATGGTTATCTGTGTATGAAGATCTTTTTTTTTTTTTTTTGCATAGTTCTTTTGTGTATTCTTATCACCTTTTCTTAATATCTTTGGCTTCTGTTAAGTCCATACAATTTCTGTTCTTTATTCTGCCTATCTTTGCTTGAAATATTCCCTTAGTAGCTCTAATTTTCTTGAAGAGATATCTAGTCTTTCCCATTATTTTGTTTTCCTCTATTTTTTTTGCTTTGATCACCAAGGAAGGCACCTTGCTGTTCCTTGGAACTCTGCATTCAAATGGATATATCTTTCCTTTTCTCATTTGCCTTTCACTTCTTTTCTCAGATATTTGTAAGACCTCTTCTGAGAACCATTTTGCCTTTTTGCATTTCTTTTTCTTGGGATTGTCTTGATCACTGCCTCCTGTGCAATGTTATGAACCTCTGTCCATAGTTCTTCTGGTATGTTGTCTATTAGATATAGACCCTTGAATCTATGTGTCACTTCCATTGTATAATCGTGAGAGATTTGATTTAGGTCATACCTGAATAGTCTATAGATTTTCCCTACTTTCTTCAATTTAAGTCTGAATTTGGCAATAAGGAGTTCATGATCTGAGCCAGAGTCAGCTCCTGGTCTTCTTTTTGCTGACTGTATAGAGCTTCTCTGTCTTTGACTGCAGAGAATATAATCAATCTGATTTCATTTTTGACCATCTGATGATGTACAGTCGTCTCTTGTGTTGGAAGAAGGTGTTATTATGACCAGTGCCTTCTCTTGACAAAACTCTGTTTGCCGGGGTCCAGCCCCAGTGGATCCAGGGTAATTCGAAGTGGGGATGGAGTCGACGTCCTAAGAAAGAACTATTTAATTAGAAAAGAGAGATTAGGAAGAAATAGTGTAGTAGGAAAATTTAGTGGAGAAAAGAGGCTGACTAACTTGATTTATGCAGAGAACCAATAAAACTCTGAGACTTGGAGTTTGAACCACCTATGTAGGCCACCTGCACCCGCTTGAATAGCGGAGGGTGCCCCGCCTTGGGCTCCCTCTCGCGTGGGTCTTAGAAGCCAGGGAAGAGTTAGCAGGCTTGGCGAGACTCCATGCTCCAGATGGGAATTCAGCCAGAAAAGAGGAGAACGAGAAAAGACCACATGGGGGAAACCAGTCTTTCCAGGAATTGGTCCCGTTTCTTTATTTTTCAGGTCCACTTTAATACTTTTAGTTATACATAACTTTTAGTTAAACATTTAGGGATAAATGTAAGAAACAGAGTTATGCAGGGTCAGCTGCTCTGACCCGTATGTAAAGACAGTGTTCTTTGCATATCTTTGTTCTTACAAGGGTCTCACACTTGTTTACAATATCTTCTGGTCTGGAGACCAATCAACATTTTATGGCCCCATCTTACTTTCTATTGATAAAGGTTAGTCAATCTGAAAATTTGTTTCCCCTTAAGATCTACTTAGTCTTAAAATACTGATAAACTTACATTCTTACCTAGCAAGGACACAATGATTTATAACCAAAAAAGAGAAGTACAGTGATCTATAACAAAGAGAAAATTCATTAACTCAAAAGTCTAGTATTGCTAACATCAAAACTACTATATTTTCCTTTTCTACATTCCAATCACATTGATTAACATACTCCCAGGAGCCTAAGGATATGGAGGCCTGGTGGCAATCATTAACTCATCAATGAAAACCCTTCACCAACATAATTTCTAAATAACTCACTAGTACTATACTAATAATTTTCTAACTTCTCAAAAGCATCTGTTTTGAGAAAGTTTAAAGCGTCCTGTGCCTCTCATGGTTGGGAGGCTGTAAACAATCACATGTGGCTGGATAATCCTGTCAGGCAGGCTAGAGAACAATCAGAGGAGTTTTTGGACTGAAACGCCCAGGAGATTTATTAACTGGAGTCTTAAGTTAACTCCTTTACAGAGAGAGGTGGTGGGGGATAGCCCCCTGTAATGTCAGAAGTATAGGTGAAAGGCATAATGCAGCAAGGCAGACAAACTGGTTTTTGGGGCAGATGCATGAGCAGATTCAGCGAGGCTCCTTTAAGGTTCGATTTGCCTTTGCCTGTTGGGCCCCTTAAATTGCCACGGGTAGGACTCCTCATGCTGGCTCCCGGCATCTGTTAGCCTTTCTCCTGCTTCATTTTGTATTCTAAGGACAAATTTGCCTGTTACTCCAGCTATCTCTTCACTTCCTACTTTTGCATTCTATTCCTCTCTGATGAAAAGGACATCTTTCTGGGTGTTAGTCCTAGAAGGCCTTGTAGGTCTTCATAGAACCATTCAACTTCAGCTTTTTCAGCACTAGTGGTGGGCATAGACTTGGATTACTGTGATATTGAATGGTTTGCCTTGGAAATGAAGAGATCATTCTGTTGTTTTTGAGATTACACTCAAGTACTGCATTTCAGACTCTTGTTGACTATGATGGCTACTCCATTTCTTCTAAGGGATTCTTGCCCAGAGTAGTAGATACAATGGCCATCTGAATTAAATTCGCCCATTCCAGTCCATTTTAGTTCACTGAATCCTAAAATGTCGATGTTCACTCTTGCCATCTCCTGTTTGATCACTTCCAATTGCGTTCATTCATGGACCTAACATTCCAGGTTCCTATGCTATATTGTTCTTTGCAGCATTGGCCTTTACTTCAATCACCAGTCACATCCACAACTGGGTGTTGTTTTTGCTTTGGCTCCATCTCTACATTCATTCTGGAGCTTCTTCTCCCGAAGCATCTTGGGCACCTNACACTCAAGTACTGCATTTCAGACTCTTGTTGACTATGATGGCTACTCCATTTCTTCTAAGGGATTCTTGCCCAGAGTAGTAGATACAATGGCCATCTGAATTAAATTCGCCCATTCCAGTCCATTTTAGTTCACTGAATCCTAAAATGTCGATGTTCACTCTTGCCATCTCCTGTTTGATCACTTCCAATTGCGTTCATTCATGGACCTAACATTCCAGGTTCCTATGCTATATTGTTCTTTGCAGCATTGGCCTTTACTTCAATCACCAGTCACATCCACAACTGGGTGTTGTTTTTGCTTTGGCTCCATCTCTACATTCATTCTGGAGCTTCTTCTCCCGAAGCATCTTGGGCACCTACTGACCTGGGGAATTTATCCTTTGGTGTCATATATTTTTTTCCTTTTCATACTGTTCATGGGATTCTCAAAGCAAGAATACTGAAGTGGTTTGCCATTCCATTCTGCAGGGGACTTCATTTTGTCAGAACTCTCCACTATGACCCAATCCATTCTGGGTGGTCCTACATGGTATGGCCATGGTTTCACTGAGGTAGATAAGGCTGTGATCCATGTGATCAGTTTAATTAGATTTCTGTGACTGTGGTTTCATTCTGTCTACCCTCTGGCTGATAAGGATAAGAGGCTTATGGAGGCTTCTTGATGGGAGAGACTGACTGAAGGGGAAACTGGGTCTTGTTCTGATGGGTGGGATCAGTTCAGTTCAGTCGCTCAGTTGTGCCCGACTCTTTGCAACCCCATGAATCGCAGCACGCCAGGCTTCCCTGTCCATTACCAACTCCCGGGGTCACTCAGACTCATGCCCATTGAGTCAGTGATGCCATCCAGCCATCTCATTCTTAGTCGTCCCCTTCTCCTCCTGCCCCCAATCCCTCCCAGCATCACAGTCTTTTCCAATGAGTCAACTTTTCACATGAGGTGGCCAAAGTACTGGAGTTTCAGCTGTAGCATCATTCCTTCCAAAGAAATCCCAAGGCNTTTTTCTTGTTTCTTGTCCTTCCATACTAGATATTTGCCTTGAGTGGTTCCCAGGCTGTGATGTCATAGCAAACAGGAAGAAAGAAAAATGGAGTTAGGTAAGGTTTTGAAGAATTATGGTTATGATTCTCAGAGAAATAGAAAGGAATTTTGTGCTAAAGTTTCCTTTTTGTGATTGTAGACATTATTCTTGGAACTGTGGGTGAGGGGAACTAAGAAAAGAAGAGTGAAATAGAGAGATGTTGTGTGGCCTACAAATGGGGCAGGATTATCTAGAGGGATTCTCTAGACAGAGAAGGTTGAACATCCACTCATATATCCATTCCACACAGGTGCAAGTAACTCCCCTACCAGTGTTCAGGAATCCCATCACTGACCACAGCAATGCAGCCTCCACCCAATGGAGAACTGAACACTGTCTGCACCCTGATGTTAATTGTTCCAGGTCTCCCTTACTGGAAGCTGTCACGTGACCTAGTGGCCGCTTGGCAGGAGTGATGCTTCATTGTGCTCCATGACTTTGTATATTTCCATCAGACTTTTCCTGTGTACACAACTCCACACACTCCAACTCCATCCCAGTACCAAAGTATCCCTGAGTAAGACCATGGGGCTGAGGATATCTAGAGGGGTGATTTATGCATGGGGAGACAGTCCACACTGAATAGAACACCTCTGATATCCCCAAATTGGATGTAAATGTATCCCAATTACACAATTAAACGTCTCTCTAGAATCAATATGCATGATTTCAAACATAGGTTCTACTGAAGTATAATACTAATCATTTATACTACATTTAACATGAACTGAATTCTCACACTGCCTTCACATTTTATTTCATCTTTGCAAAACTTCAAGCCTCAATGAAAATGCATCTTATGACTTCACGTTTAGGGGCAATTGTTTGACATCTTGAAGTTGCTCGTTCAACTTGTTCTTAACAGATAGAAGCTGGTTAGGAAATTATGGCCCTTAGGTTTTTAGAGAATATTACATAGTGATGATTCTTCCTGTTTCTTCTGGAGAGCTACAATCTCTTTATGAAGTTTCATGCTTTCCTTTTGGAATCCCTCCTGGAGAAGTTGTTCCTGTTCCTAAAAGGGAAAGTGGAAATTGAACACACACAACTTAAATATTTCCCACATTTGCTAAATTATATCTATATTAATCCCTCATGGGTTGTGAAACTTCTTTTTGAAATCTTTTTCTCCTTTAATTTTCATTATATCCCTCTTTCTTGAGTGTACTATCAAAATTTTTCTGGGATTTATTTAGCTTCAGAAATATTCTTCTCTTATGGTTTCTAAAATATTAGTGACCCCTAGAATTAATTTTTTACCTCCTTCAACCTGAAACAACAGTCTTTAAAGGAAAACTGTCCTTTTCTATCTCAGCTCTATATCACACGAACTCCCAAATGTATATCTAAGAAGGCAAGGAAGATGCACGGACACCATAGGAAGGTTACCACAAAATTCAGAATCACAGTAGGTGTTTGATCAGGGAATTTAGTACAAGTCTCCAAATTTTGGTAGCAGAGATAACAGAAATAAGTTCAAGAGGCAAAGCCTACACTGGCCCATGCTGTAATAGATACAGGGTAGACATCCCGACTAAGTCTAGATTTGGAGAACANGAAAGAAAAACACCAATACAGTATACTGACACATATATATGGAATTTAGAAAGATAGTAATGATGACTCAATGCAACTTTTCATAGGGGGTTTATTTACTTCAGATATAAAGGTGGAAGCATCCAATACTTAGAGCTGACATTGGTAGCGCATCTGACGTGTGATCTGGAGATCACTGTACAGGTGGAAATGGATATGCTGTTTTCTCTTGAGACGCCTTTCTGTGTGGTTGGTTTTATTCTAGGTGAAAGAGCAGCAGAGTTTGACTCCCTTACCATCTTGGAGAATCTGTCTGCTACCTACCAGGCTTAAAAATCATTTTCTTTTTAAGTTACTGAGAAGATACTGTTTGTTGCTGTGAGAACCTTAAGCGATACATGTCCTAAGACAATTGTGGTGAGTTAATACTNCTTACCATCTTGGAGAATCTGTCTGCTACCTACCAGGCTTAAAAATCATTTTCTTTTTAAGTTACTGAGAAGATACTGTTTGTTGCTGTGAGAACCTTAAGCGATACATGTCCTAAGACAATTGTGGTGAGTTAATACTTTTTTTTAGTTAATGAATCTTTAAAATTTTTCTTGTTTCTTGTCCTTCCATACTAGATATTTGCCTTGAGTGGTTCCCAGGCTGTGATGTCATTGCAAACAGGAAGAAAGAAAAATGGAATTAGGTAAGGTTTTGAAGAATTATGGTTAGGATTCTCAGAGGAATAGAAAGGATTTTTTGTGCAAAAGTTTCCTTTTTGTGATTGTAGACGTTATTCTTGAAACTGTGGGTGAGGGGAACTAAGAAAAGAAGAGTAAAAAAGAGAGACGTTGTGTGGCCTAGAAATGGGACAGTAATTATCTAGAGGGATTCTCTAGACAAAGAAGGTTGAACATCCACTCATATTTCCATTCCACGCAGGTGCAAGTAACTCCCCTACCAGTGTTCAGGAATCCCATCAGTGACCACAGCAATGCAGCCTCCACCCAATGGAGAACTNCAGTAATTATCTAGAGGGATTCTCTAGACAAAGAAGGTTGAACATCCACTCATATATCCATTCCACGCAGGTGCAAGTAACTCCCCTACCAGTGTTCAGGAATCCCATCAGTGACCACAGCAATGCAGCCTCCACCCAATGGAGAACTGAACGCTGTCTGCACCCTGAAGTTAATTGTTCCAGGTCTCCCTTATTGGAAGCCGTCACGTGACCTAGTGACTGCTTGGCAGGAGTGATGCTTAACTGTGCTCCATGACTTTGTACACTCCCATCAGACTTTTCCTGTGTACACAACACTTCAACTCCATCCCAGTACCAAAGTATCCTTGAGTAAGACCATGGGGCTGTGGATATCTAGAAGGGTGGTTTATATGTGGGGAGACAGTCTACACTGAATAGAACACCTCTGATATCCCCAAATTGGATGTAAATGTATCCCAATTACACAACTAAAAGTCTCTCTAGAATCAATATGCATGATTTCAAACATAGGTTTTACTGAGGTATCATACTAGTCATTTATACCACATTTAACATGAACTGAATTCTACAGGTTAAACACTGCCTTCACATTTTATTTCATCTTGGCAAACTTTAAGCCTCAATGAAAATGCATCTTATGACTTCACGTTTAGGGGCAATTGTTTGACATCTTGAAGCTACTCGTTCAACTTGTTCTTAACAGATAGAAGCTGGTTAGGAAATCACGGTCCTTGGGTTTTTAGAGGATATTACATGATGATGATTCTTCCTGTTTCTTCCGGAGAGCTACAATCTCTTTATGAAGTTTCATGCTTTCGTTTTGGAATCCCTCCCGGAGAAGTCGTACTTGTTCCTAAAATGGAAAGTGGAGACTGAACACACACAACTTAAAACATTTCCCGCATCTGCTAAATTATACCTATATTAATCCCTGATGGATTGTGAAACTTCTTTTTTGAAATCTTTTCCTCCTTTAATTTTCATTATATCCCTCTTTCTTGAGTGTACTACCAAAAATTTTTCTGGGATTTATTTAGCTTCAGAAATATTCTTCTCTTATGGTTTCTAAAGTATTAGTGACCACTAGAATTAGTTTTTTACCTCCTTCAACCTGAAACAACAGTCTTTAAAGAAAAACTTCCCTTTTCTATNTACCAAAAATTTTTCTGGGATTTATTTAGCTTCAGAAATATTCTTCTCTTATGGTTTCTAAAGTATTAGTGACCACTAGAATTAGTTTTTTACCTCCTTCAACCTGAAACAACAGTCTTTAAAGAAAAACTTCCCTTTTCTATCTCAGCTCTGTATCACACGAACTCCCAAATGTATATCTAAGAAGGCAAGGAAGATGCAGGGACACCACAGGAAGGTTACCACAAAATTCAGAATCACAGCAGGTGTTTGATCAGGGAATTTAGTACAAGTGTCCAGATTTTGGTAGCAGAGATAACAGAAATAAGTTCAAGAGGCAAAGCCTACACTGGTCCATGCTGTAATAGATACAGGGTAGACATCCTGACTCAGCCTAGATTTGGAGAATAGTCCAGAGATCAGGAAGAAACTAGCAGCCTGGGTATGTGGTTCATGGCACGACATGGAATCTCCTGGTGNGGGACACCATAGGAAGGTTACCACAAAATTCAGAATCACAGCAGGTGTTTGATCAGGGAATTTAGTACAAGTCTCCAAATTTTGGTAGCAGAGATAACAGAAATAAGTTCAGGAGGCAAAGCCTACACTGGTCCATGCTGTAATAGGTACAGGGTAGACATCCCGACTCAGCCTAGATTTGGAGAACAGCCCGGAGATCAGGAAGAAACTAGCAGCCTGGGTATGTGGTTCATGGCATGACATGGAATCTGCTGGTGGCTCAGATGGTAGAGAATCTGCCTGAAATGCAGGAGACCTGGGTCGGGAAGATCCCCTGGAGAAGGAAACGGCAACCCACTCCAGTATTCTTGTCTGGAAAATCCCATGGACAGAGGAGTCTGGTAGGCTAGAGTCCATGGCGTCGCAAAGGGGTCGGGCATCACGTAGCAACTAAACAACAAGATAGACTTCAATAACCAGAGATGGTTAGGGGTAGAAGCAGTAAGGAAATGAAATGTTTACTAGTGTTTAGGCTAGAACAGTCCTTAAACTGATATAATGCTCTAGTTTCTAAGAGCTTTTGATTCAGCACAGTGGAAGATAGATGGAGATGCTACAATGGAATACCTGAAGTTTAAGGGCTAGAACCCTCTCTTGATCTGCTATTAGCTGGGCCCTCTCCTTTTCCATCTTCTCGGTCAGTTGCTTCACATGTTCCTGATAACTCGCTTGTTTTTCTTGCATCATCTGTTCATTCTTCTTCTGCATTTCCTCTATCATTTTGTTTGCAGCTTCTGCAGCTTCAGACTTCATACGTTCCACTTAAGAAAAAAAAGAAGCAGAGAAATATGAGAATCTCAATTGATTTTTATAGCTTTATTTCTGCTTTCACCCTTTCTACTTGTTTGCTTATCTCATGAAGAAAGCCTCTTGTGTTTATTTTTGCACTGAACAATCAGAATCTGACTGCCAATGCAGGAGATGTGAGTTTGCTCCCTTGGTGGAGATCCCCTGGAGGAGGGCATGGCAACCCACTCCAGTGTTCTTGCCTGGAGAATCCCATGGGCAGAGGAGCCTAGCAGGCTACAGTCCATAGGGTTGCAAGAGAGTTGGACACAAATTAGCAACTAAACAAGAATAAATCTGAAGACAAATTAACATAAATATTGGTTAAGTAAAGAATCCTTTAAAAATATGAAATATACTTGCTATTTTTTGCACTATAGTAATATTTCAGGCAGATCGATGTGGCTAACATTAACATTTCTGGGGCTTTCTAACTATCTAGAGTGTTTTCACGGAGAAAGCAATGGCACCCCACTCCAGTACTCTTGCCTGGAAAATCCCATGGATGGAGGAGCCTGGTGGGCTGCAGTCCATGGGGTCGCGAAGAGTGGGACACGACTGAGAGACTTCACTTTGACTTCTCACTTTCACGCATTGGAGAAGGAAATGGCAACCCACTCCAGTGTTCTTGCCTGGAGAATCCCAGGGACGGGGGAGGCTGGTGGGCTGCCGTGTGTGGGGTCACACAGAATCGGACACGACTGAAGCGACTTAGCCGCAGGAGATTGTTTTCAGCTGTTCTCACCTTCAATCTCTTTTTCCTTTTCTGCCAGTGACTGATCAGTCTGTAGAAGTGCATCAGCCACATCCTCTTTAGAATCCAAATATTTCCTCAGTGTCTCTTCTGCCTATTGATGCAAACCAAGTTAGAATTAGGAAGTAGAGCTTATCAGTTAAAGGGAAAACTAGCAGTACATGTTTCAATTCAATTTCATTTTACCCATTTTAGAATTTATTAGTGAATACAATTTCAAACTGGCTTAAAACCCAACTCTAGATCCACCCTCAAATTTGCTTCATTCTCAGTCACCCCAATGTTAGAAATGTACTCAGCAAAGCTGATCCCCCAGTTGTATGGATTGCAAACCTTACGGCTATTTTTTTTTACATCAGCTAATGGTATTTGCTTTGGATTCAAAATAAAATCAGCAAGAGCCCATCAGTTGCAACCTATTTCTCCCAAACACACTGGTCCAAGATAGTATCTCTTCTTGCCTGGACCATGGTATTAGCTTCATAATTGGTCTCCCTACTGCCTTCTACTCTTGCTCTCCTACAGTCTGATTTCCTGAGAGCGCTAGCATCATATCACTTTAAGAAAGATCACTTCACTCTGATGCACCAAATCCTCTGCTGATTTTCCAGTTCTTCTTAAGTAAAACTGAAACTACTCTCAGGGCCCTCCAAGATACTATCTGGTTAGCCTCTGGCCTTGAGCATCTATCTCTCTGACCTCACCTCCTGCCACCTCTCTCTTTGCTCGTTGCCTTCTTGCCACATTTGTTGGACATAAACCAATTCATCCTTCTGGGATTTTCTGTTGTTTGAAATTATCTTCTTCTAGATGCTCGCTTGGCTTACTTCCTGACTTGCTTAAAGACTGTTGAAACAGCACCTCACCAGAGAGACTCTCTCTAAAATCCTACACATAAAATAGGACCATGTTCCCTTCCTCTCCTAGGCCTGTACCCTACTTTATTTTTCTTCAGGGCAATTTTTGTCTCTGGGATAGCAGCTTCTAGAGTCACCCTAATATTTTTCTCCACTTTGTTCTTAGTAATAGAACTTATTTTTTTTCCAATCAGGGCACATCATAGGCTANTCCTAGGCCTGTACCCTACTTTATTTTTCTTCAGGGCAATTTTTGTCTCTGGGATAGCAGCTTCTAGAGTCACCCTAATATTTTTCTCCACTTTGTTCTTAGTAATAGAACTTATTTTTTTTCCAATCAGGGCACATCATAGGCTATGATAAAACACTGCATTTTTTAAGTCAGCCTCCCTGATAGCTGGAGGTGGCCATATGATTAAAATTTGGCTAATACCACTTATGCAATGGTGTTATATTGGGCTTTTTGCAGATCACCTTAAAAAGAGTTGACCCAGAGACCTTTCACTCTTCCATTTTCCCCTTTTCTTCCCATCTGTACTGTGGAAGGAATGGGTGAAACCAACAGCCATCTTACACCATGAATTGATGTTGAAAATGGAGGCTGGGTGCTAAGGTGCTGGAGCAGAACATGAGAGTCTGGGAACAGCATGATTGTGGAATTGTCATAGCAGCCTGGACCCCTCTGCCTTACTTCTTGTATATAAGAGAGAAAGAAACTTTTGTGTTCTTAAGACAGTCTGATCTTATTTTTTAATAATATGAGCTTAAACCTAATTCTAACTGATATAACCTGAGTATACTGGCACAGAAGCATACTTATGAGCCCAGAGTTTCCTATTAGTGTTTCCGTTTCAGCTGTACCACTTATTACCTGTACATCTTAAGTGAGTTATTTTACTTGCCTAAGTTTTCTTATTTATAAAATGAGGACTTTGACATCATGTACTTCATAGTGTTCTTGTGAGGATTGAATGAGTGAAGCCTATCTGTTTCCTAACACAAAATAAGGTCTATATGTGAACTGTTATTATTACTAGATTTGCTGTAAGCTATGCTTTGTTGATTGCTGATGAATACTTTGAAAGAACTTGCTTGTTTTTAAACGGCACTAATCCCAGTTATCAGAGGAGGCAATGGCACTCCACTCCAGTACTCTTGCCTGGAAAATCCCATGGACAGTGGAGCCTGGTAGGCTGCAGTCCATGGGGTCACTAAGAGTCGGATACGACTGAGCGACTTCACTTTCACTTTTCACTTTCATGCATTGGAGAAGGAAATGGCAACTCACTCCAGTGTTCTTGCCTGGAGAATCTCAGGGATGGGGGAGCCTGGTGGGCTGCTGTCTGTTGGGTCGCACAGAGTCAAACACGACTGAAGCGACTTAGCAACAGCAACAGCAGCAATCCCAGTTATAGACATATTGTTAGGCCTGAGTAGAGAATTGTTGGATGATAGAATGACTAAATTATTGAATAAATTCTGCAAAAGTTTTTGAGCACTCCCATCTGTGTTTCCAAGAAGCACTACCATGGGAATCTGCTATTCATCCCATGGTAGTCTGTCCCATTGAATAAACCAGTGAATAGTCAACGAAAGCCACAGGCACCATTTACCCATTGCATTTTTTTTGTTCCCACTGTAGTCTGAAATAGTCACTTCAGCAAGGCCCCAGAAAAGGTAATCAGTATGTAGTTTACCTGTACCCCCTTTCCGGGGACCTGGTGATACTTATCCTTCAGCTCATTCATCTTCTTAATAAATAAATAATAACCTCCTGGTTTAGAAAAGGTTCCCTGCTTCACATCTTCATATAGAGGACGAAAAATGTCCTGGATTAAAGCCATGCAGTAATCTGAGGACGCTTTCACATTCTGTTTACAAAAGTCATCTCGCTTTGCTTCTAACTGGTCCTGTGAGATGAAAAATAGCACAAAAGGCACCGTGAGCCAGGATGAGGATGTGAACCAAGGTGGATTACTGGGAAAAGCTTCTCCTGCAGAGAATGTGGCACATAAATATAACACACCCCTCACCATGTTGGGAGATTCTAGAAAAATCTTAAATAGAATGCTGGTTTAAAAAATACATCTACTCCTCTTTGTGTTTATCTGAAGCTTTTTTCCCTTTGGTTTTTTAGCTTCAGAGAATGATTCTCAAAGCATAAACACTGCTCCATTTGAAACTTCTCTTCTTAAGTACCTAANATCTTAAATAGAATGCTGGTTTAAAAAATACATCTACTCCTCTTTGTGTTTATCTGAAGCTTTTTTCCCTTTGGTTTTTTAGCTTCAGAGAATGATTCTCAAAGCATAAACACTGCTCCATTTGAAACTTCTCTTCTTAAGTACCTAATAGTTTACCACACAATTGTCCAGTATGACAGGCCTGTAGGAAATTCCTGGTTCCAACAATTTGTGACTTAGTGACACTCAGCCTTCATGAAATGAGATTTCTTTGTTGGTAAAGCACAAGAAATTGTATCTATGTCATAGATTCCCTGTCAGGATTATATGCAGTGGTATAAAGTGTTAAGCCCAGTGACTTCTCTGTAAGTGGCTCAAAAGGGTCAATGATTTTATTCTTTTCATTGCAATGGTGAATGGAATTGTTTCCTTAATTTCATTTTCTACTTTCTCATTCTTAGTGTATAGGAATGCAAGGGATTTCTGTGTGTTGACTTTATATCCCACAACTTTACTATATACATTGATTAGCTCTAGTAGTTTCCTGGTGGAGTCTTTAGGGTTTTCTACGTAGAGGATCATGTCATCTGCAAACAGTGAGAGTTTTACTTCTTCTTTTCCAATTTGGATTCCTTTTATTTCTTTTTCTGCTCTGATTGCTGTGGCCAAAACTTCCAGAACTATGTTGAATAGTAGTGGTGAAAGTGGGCATCNCTCCAGGTGGATGAGGTGCTTCCTAGGAGCAGGGCGATCAAAGATGAAGCACTTTTTCTCTGGGAAGAACTTTCGGATACATAACCGAGGTTCATTAAAATTTTTAGTCTTTTTATCATTTCCTAGAGGAAAGAAAATCAGAGGTTTTACAACTTCAGGCTACTTCAAATATATACCCTTCAACTTTGTAATTTGCACAAATCTATATAAAGAGGTAAAGATTAACTAATCATGGATCAGACCCAATAATTAAAGGGGTAGAGAAATGAAATTTCTTTCCTTCTCCAAGAAGGAAGTAACTTAGATTGTACTGATTTATCTAAGAAACGTTTCATTTCCTCTAATAGAACAGCCAGGATAACAAAGTTATAAAATTATAATTTTCAGCATCTGCATTGAAATGGTCATTCTGATGCTGTTTTCTCTTTTTTTGTTGTTTGCCAACCATGAATCCCAGTAACCTTGCTTTAGCTTCAGTGAATTCTCCAGGTACTCATCAGCAGTGATGGGTTGTCCATCCACTTCCAGCTGCAGGGAGAAATCTCTCAGAGTCCACACAAAGTCTGGAAAAAAGCTCACAAAGTTGGCTGAGTCTTGGACCTCATGTTTATCAGGTGAGGATTTTGCCCTGATTAGACCTGTCAGCTCTGTCACATAGCTGGGATGCTAACATAGGAAAAGTGCAGAAAAGGAGTAGCACCTTTTATGCTATACTGTTCCCCAAAGCTTATCTAAAATGATTCTGCTTAATTAGCTCATTCATTCCACAAACACTTACGGAGCAATTACTATAAACCAGGAATTGTCCCAGGGACAAATAACATTGCGATGAGTGAGAAAATGCTACCATCTATATTCTAGGTGGGATGATTTGAGGGCTTCCCTAGTGGCTGAGAAGGCAAAGATTCTGCCTGCAATGCAGGAGACCCAGGTTCAATTCCCGGGTTAGGAAGATTCCCTGGAGAATGGAAGGGCAACCCACTCCAGGATTCTTGCCTGGAGAATTCCATGGCCAGAGGAGCCTGGCTGGCTATAGTCTATGGGATCGTAAAGAGTCGGACATGACTGAATGACTAACATACGCACACACACCACACACACACATTCTGGTGAGGGGGACAGATGATCAACAAGTAAACCAAAATATAATAAACCTGAGATATTGATAATAGTTGCCTTGAAGAAAAACGAACCTCAGCTAAACTTTAGAGAATAACTGTGTGTATCTGTGCATGGTGCTGGTTTAAGTGGTGGTTCAGGTAAATTCCTTCTGAGGTGATCATTGTGCAGAAATCTAAATGAACTGAGAGAGGGTGCCATGTACTAATGCGCCAGTGAGGAAATAGCTCCTGCAAAACCTCAGAGGGGAAACCAGTGAGTGTGTTTAACATACAGCAGGGAGGCCAGCGTGGCTAGGGCAGAAGTCCTGGAATAGCTAAGGTCCAGACTATGTAGGCACTGTAGGCCATAGAGTGTTTGAATTTTAATCTAAATTTAATGGGTGTTAGAATTGTGATGAGAAATGAAATACAGAAAAAAAGTGAGAGAAGAGCCTAGCATCATATAAGACATGATATTTAAAAGGTACTCATTAAATTTCATAGCATGCTCTCCAATATATTCTGTTCTTTAATTTATCCTGCATGAAGTATCTTTTCATTTGGTTTTTTTTTTCTTATTTTTTCTTAGCCTTTATTGATTTTACAGTATGGTGGGAAAGATAATCATTAATTAAATAATGACCAGTTTATCACTGACATTGTCTTTCTTTTTTTTTTTTTTTTTACTTTATTCTACTTTACAATACTGTATTGGTTTTGCCATACATCGACATGAATCCCCCACAGGTGTATAGGAGCTCCCAATCCTGAATTCCCCTCCCACCTCCCACCCCACATCATCTCTCTGGATCATCCCCGTGCACCAGCCCCAAGCCTCCTGCATCCTGCTTCGAACATAGACCGGCGCCTCGTTTCTTACATGATAGTATACATGTTTCAATGCCATTCTCCCAAATCATCCCACCCTCTCCCTCTCCCTCAGAGGCCTAAAGTCCGTTCTATACGTCTGTGTCTCTTTTGTTGTCTCACATACAGGTTAATTCTATTGTTTTAAAAACTTTTGGCCTCTTCTTTTCTCCTTAAATAATATAAATTCATGAAAGTTATTTTAATATGATTTTGAGAAAGTGTAACTGGAAGACTCAAGAACTCTTGGGGGAAAATAATTTGCCCAACGTGTTTGCAATGTTTGCTACTTTATGATGAGTCTAAGCTCCTTTATGATGCTAAAATTGAAACTCCAGTACTTTTGCCACTTCATGTAAAGAGTTGACTCATTGGAAAAGACTCTGATGCTGGGAGGGATTGGGGGCAGGAGGAGAAGGGGATGACAGAGGATGAGATGGCTGGATGGCATCACTGACTTGATGGATGTGAGTTTGAGTGAACTCCAGAAGTTGGTGATGGACAGGGAGGCCTGGGTTGCTGCAATTCATGGGGTCACAAAGAGTCAGACACGATTGAGTGACTGAATTAAATTGAAGCTACTTTATAGACATTGTTATGAGATCAAATAAATAAGCAACTGTGATTTAAAAAATAAAAATAAAAAATAAATTTAATGGGAAACCACTGAGAAGCTTTAAATTGAGAGGGGAATATGACCTGATATTTTAAAACAAAAACTGGCAGGTGCTCTACTTAGGAGAGGCAAGGGAGAAGAGAAAGAGAAGCTTAGGCAGTTAAGAAGATAACCCGGAGGCGAGAAGATGGAAGCTTAAACTGCAATTACCATTGAAGAAGTGGTGGGATTAGCCAGCCTGGGCAAATACCTACGACAGGGGAGCTGACCAGACTGCGCGCAATAGTTTGTAGGATACAAAGAAAGGAATTGTCCAGGATGAATACTAAGCTTTTGATCCAATAATCTCTATGAGTGCTATGGAAATTGACTGTGATGTTGAAGGAGTGCTTTTGGTAAAAAATTTAAGATTTTTCCAGAGATAATTCCACACATGTATGGACACCTTATCTTTGACAAAGGAAGCAAAAATATACAGTGGAGAAAAAAGTATCCTCCAGTGCTGGGAAAACTGGTCACCCACATGTAAAAGAATGAAATTAGAACACTTTCTAACACCATACACAAAAATAAACTCAAAATGGATGAAAGCTATAAGTGTAAGAACAGAAACTATAAAACTCTATAGAGGAAACTATAAACTCATAGAGGAAAATATAGGAAGAACACTTGATGACATAAATCATAGCAAGATCCTCTATGACCCACCTCCCGGAGTAATGGAAATAAAACCAAAAATAAACAAATGGGACTTATTTAAACTTAAAAGCTTTTGGACAATGAAGGAAGCTATACGCAAGGTGAAAAGACAGCCTTCAGAAAGGGAGAAAATAATAGCAAATGAAACAACTGACAAAGATTTAATCTCCAAAATATTCAAGAAGCTCATGCAGCTCAATACTGAAAAAGCAAACAATCCAATGAAAAAGTAGGCAAAAGAATTAAACAGAGATTTCTCCAAAGAAGACATACAGATGGTTAATACACACATGAAAAGATGCTCAACATCACTCATTATTAGACAAATGCAAATCAAAACCACAATGAGGTATCATCTCATGCCAGTTAGAATGGCCTTCATCAAAATATTCACAAAACGTAAATGCTAGAGAGGGTGTGGAGAAAAGGGAACCATTTTACACTCTTGGTGGGAATGCAAACTGGTACAGTCACTATGGAGAACAGTATGGAGTTTCCTTAAAAAACTGGGAATAGAAGTGCCATATGACCCAGCGAGCTCACTGATGGGCATATACCCCAAAGAAACTCAAATTGAAAGAGACACATGTACTGCAGTGTTCACTGCAGCACTATTTACAATAACTAGGATATGGAAGCAACCTAGAAGTTCATTGGCAGATGAATGGATAAGGAAGTCATGGTACATATACGCAATGGAATATTACTCAGCTATAAAAAGGAACACATTTGAGTCAGTTCTAATTAGGTGAATAAAACAGGAGCCTATTATACAGAGTGAAGTAGTCAGAAAGAGAAACACAAATACTGTATATTAATGCATATATATGGAATGTAGAAAGATGGTAATGATGATCCTATATGAAGGGCAGCAAAAGAGAAACACATGTAAAGAAAAGACTTTTGGAGTCTGTGGGAGAAGGCCAGGGTGGGATGATTTGAGAGAATAGAGTTGAAACATGTATATTACCATAAGTAAAATAGGTGGCCAGTGCAATTCGATGTATGAAGCAGGACAACCAAAGCTGGTGTTCTGGAATAACCCAGAGGGGTGGGGNGAAATATGTAAGAAACTTAAAAATAATTGTGTTAGGAGATTTTAAAAGAAGAATATGGTTAGTTTGGAGAAGGAAATGGCAACCCATGCCAGCATTCTTGCCTGGAGAATCCTAAGGACATAGAAGCCTGGTGGGCTACAGTCCACAGGGCTGCAAAGAGTCAGACAAGACTGAGGGCTTCTCTTTCTTTATGGTTAATTAGAGACCAGGATAAAATAAAAATATAATAAGATAATATGAATATATTTAAAAATATAACTCTATAGTGTAAGATGTATAAAAATATTAAATCACTTGCACATCTGAAACTGATTAATATTGTAAATCAACTACAATTAAAAATATATGAAATGAAAACAGAAAGCGAATTTGAGTAAGAATGCGAATGGAGATTGTAAACATGAAAAAAATAAGGTTAAAGAAAACAGAAGAAATTAGAAAAAACTGCTAAAGGTAACATATAGAATAAATAATCTGTAAGATTCTCAGCTTATTTTAGAGTGGCAAGATAAAGACTTCCTTCTAGAAACAAACTCACAGAAAAAGAGAAGATACTTATGGTTACCAGAGGCTGTTGGAGGAGGGGGAATTGGATGAAAGCAATCAAAAAGTAGTAATACAAAATTCCAGTTATATAGAAAAGAAGAAGTAAAACTCACTGTTCGCAGATGACATGATCCTCTACATAGAAAATCCTAAAGACTCCACCAGAAAACTACTAGAGCTAATCAATGAATATAGTAAAGTTGCAGGATATAAAATCAAAATTCCAGTTATAAATAAAGACTAGAGGTGTAATATACAACATGAAAATTTAATTAATATTGTTATATGAGTAGGGCTATAAGGAATTTTAGAAAATCATCTAATTCATCACAAAAATCAAAGTTTCTGTAAAAATCTTTCAAATAATATTCTACATATTTCTCTAAGAATTAAACTGCATTATACTCTTCTGGGGTTTTCCAGGTGGCACTAGTGGTGAAGAATTCACCTGCCAATGCAGGAAACACAAGAGATGCAGGTTTGATCCCTAGGTCAGGAAGATCCCCAGAGGAGAGCATGGTGACCCTCTCCAGTATTCTTGCCTGGAGTATTCCATGCACAGAGGATCCTGGTGGGCTATAGTCTAGGGGGTTGTAAAGAGTTGGACAAGACTGAGCAACTGACAACACACGTATTCTTCTAGATTGGCAGTTCACTCTAGCATCAAATTTGTGGGAACAATTCAGTCTTAATCCTGGATAATTTATTAAGTCACTGACTGACTCTCTGCCTCTATGACTATTCTATAACCTTTGCCATTTGCCATTGCTTTCAAATTCTTCCTGGATCTATAAGTTCTTTTTTTCTAATGGCTTCTCACATTACAAACAAACAGAGAAAAGAAAAAAACTTCAAACCCCAAAACCACCAAATTCCCTTAGTCTTGCATTTTGTTTTAGCTACTATCTTCCCTCTCTCTCATTCCTGTGACAGCTAAACTTTTCAGGAGAACTGTCTCTATTTTTCACTCTTCTTGATCTCTAGGCTTGTATTTGACACTATCATTCTCTTCTTCAAATATTTTAAATATCTTGAAATATTTGTCACTTATCTTGATTTTTATGACACATTTTTCTCCTGTTCATTCCTCAAATGAATCTTCCTCTTCCCTCCCATAAAACTAGAGTTCTCTGATGCCTAGTTCTAAACTGCTGTCTTGATTTTTCTTCTCAATCTATACATTTCCCTGGGCAACGAACCTATAGCTTTTGCAGAGATGACTTTCAGATTTATAAGTCCAGCCTGAGACTCTCATTTCGGCTCCAAAACTATATACTTAAGATATACTTAAGNTTTGATCCCTGGGTTAGTAAGACCCTCTGGAGGAGGGCACGGCAGTCCACTCCAGAATTATTGCCTGGAAAATCCCTTCGAAAAACGAGCCTGGTGGGCTACAGTCCTTAGGGTCACAGACAATCAGACACGACTGAATCGACTTAGCACACACACCCATACATGCTGTCTAGGGACTGGGGTCAGCTTCAGATTACACACAGGAAGCTCCTGAGGAGATTCTAACCCAAAAATATTAACTCAGATAGATAGCGTGCAGAACCTTGTGCAGCTAAGTATCTGAGGATGATGTGTGATCAGAAAGGTTTGGGCTTCTCGTAGTGATTGAGGTAAACAGGGATGGTGAGCATAAGCATAATGGGGTTCATTAAGAAGGAGACTCCTGAAGTCTTCTGCAGTGGACCACCACTGTAACTGGTGATAAAACGAAGTTGTTCTTTTCAAGATTTCTTGTAGTCTAGTCCACAAAAAGGATNAGTGATTGAGGTAAACAGGGATGGTGAGCATAAGCATAATGGGGTTCATTAAGAAGGAGACTCCTGAAGTCTTCTGCAGTGGACCACCACTGTAACTGGTGATAAAACGAAGTTGTTCTTTTCAAGATTTCTTGTAGTCTAGTCCACAAAAAGGATACTGTAGTTGGTCCATGGCCTGCTGATTGATGGTTCCTATGCTGTTGTATACAAAGGTGCTGCTCAGGAGAACCGCCAGGGCAAAGATCCAGGAGTCATTCTGGTTGTCTCCCTGGAAGTCATTGGAGAAGCCACGCCAGGTAACTAAGAGCATATGATTCCAGTTCAGATGGACAGACTCTGACCCAGCGCCTCTATTTGGAAACACATTAATCATTTCCCTATGCAAAGTTTTATCCATCTGTACATGGTTTTAAAAACATAAAATCAACGGTGTAGTGAAATTTAAATAAGACTTATCTAACTGCACATGAGAGTGTAAAGCAAATAAGCACTTGATCAGGTAATAGAATTCAAACCTATCTTCTGAACTGAGATTATGATCTTCTATTCCCATGACATGTCATGATGAAGCACCTTTAAAACAGTAGTTAAAATGTACCTCTTTAACAAGAGTTTCCTAAGACTTCTAAGAGTAGTAATGTATGATCCTTCATGAACAAAGCTGTTGTTATCAGGTCTCATATTCTGTTATTCTCACTAATAGTACAGCTGTGGATAACACTATTTCCACCATCTTTCTGGATTCCCACTCTGACAAGTCAGACATGTTTATAAACTTTTTAGTTAGGTTTAGATGTACCTTCAGTAGCTTTATTAGAATGTTTTTCCACAATACAAAAGGAAATGACTTAAAAAGTCATTCATCATTATTTTATGGGTTACAAAAATATTAGGAGGCCTTACTGACCACTCTCAATGCTTATATGTGTAGCCAAGATAGGCAACAATTCTTAATTTAGCCCATTATTCTCATACTTAGTGTTCAGTGCTCTCACATAAAGCTCACTTTGGATTGCTTCAAACTGCATTTGAGGTCAACTCTTGAACACAAACAAGTAAACAAAAGAAAAGAAAAATATCATACATTAATAGTATATATTTGAAGCAGAATTCAAAGGGTGGGAAGTGTTAGTGCAAAGGGGGCTACTGATTTGACATAAACAGGATTAGAAGATTTATTTCTTTACCTTCTCCACATCCCCCAGGCCCTCGGTATCAAGCAGAACCAGAGTATGGTCTGGCTTCTTGGGATGAGGCACACACCACATCCAGATGCCCTTCGTGTGAGACTGCACCGTGGAGCCCAGAGAGAAGCCTGCAAGGCGGCATGGGGAAACAAGAGGGTGAGTTTTTAATAGCAGGCGGATTGGATCTGGAAATTGAGACATTAGGTAATAAAGTCAAGATTTAAAGAAAGAAATGAAAGCATCATAAATATTGATCTTAATTATGAGAAAAAGAGAGAATTTAGACCATTAAGTACAAACTGAAATTTTTGTATTACCTGAGAGATCAGTATAAGTTTGATGTTAATCCTATACATTTTAGTAAATGTTTTACTGTTTATTATTATTTATGTAAGTTTTATTTATAACTACTGTACTCCTTTCAGAAAGACACATTTATATTTTAAAGAGGAAGTTAAGGCAATGTGGGAGGAAAGAGTCGACTCTTATCCTCCAGCACAGAATGAATGTTAGAAGCCCATCACTAAATTGAACATTAGCTTTCAATATCCCTCCCAGGTCTCTCTCTTCCTCTCCTCACATCACTGTGCTGCACGCTGGGGGTGTGGGTGCACAGAAGGGGCTTGGCTGGGCTCTGCCCATGACACTCACCCTTTTTCTTCCCGGCCAGCTTGTTCATCAGGTAGGACTTGCCTGTGCGGTAGAGGCCCACGATAGCCACCACCACAACAGGCTGCCTGATGGCAGACAGGATCTTCAGAGCTTCCGGATTAACCATCAGTTGCCCATTGATGTTCTCAATGAGGCACTTTGGGGCTGGCATGTGGATCTCTGAGTCCATGTCCACTATGTCCCCTGATCTTCAAGGGAAAAGATGGCATGGAAACCAACATTTAGTCATTGAGCTGAGTGAGAACTTTACAGTTAGGATCAAAATTTGGTTTTCTCCTTGCACGTTGTTCCTTATGTGTTTTTAAAAAGCCCAATGGCCTCTTTAAGCTTGTCTTATAGACTAGTCCACTGNAAGATGGCATGGAAACCAACATTTAGTCAGTGAGCTGAGTGAGAACTTTACAGTTAGGACCAAAGTTTGGTTTTCTCCTTGAACGTTGTTCCTTATGTGTTTTTAAAAAGCCCAATGGCCTCTTTAAGCTTGTCCTACAGACTAGTCCACTCGTTCCCATTAAAAATAACTTTATTTTGAAGGAGCTTACCCTTACACAAAATCATACATTGGATACAGAGTACTTCCATATGCCATTTCACCTGCTACCCTATTATTAATGTCTTATGTAACGACAGACAATGATTGAAACAGGAATTTTATATTGAAACAATACTATTAACTAAGCTACACACTTTTCCCCCATGTCATCCATTTTCCTTTTGTTTCTAGTTGTTTTTGTCCTAGCTTTCCTTTTGCTCCTAGTGTCCTTTTCTGATCCAGGATGCAATTCAGGATCCTTTGTCGCATTCACTCACTACCCTTGCTTAGTCTTCTCTCATCATTGGCAATCCTTCATTTTTATTTTGTTTTTCATGACATTGTCGTTTTAGAAGAAGACTGGCCTATCATTTTGCAAAATGTCCCTCTGTTTGGGTTTTTCTTAACGTTCCTCATAATTAAATTGANTGTCGCATTCACTCACTACCCTTGCTTAGTCTTCTCTCATCATTGGCAATCCTTCATTTTTATTTTGTTTTTCATGACATTGTCGTTTTAGAAGAAGACTGGCCTATCATTTTGCAAAATGTCCCTCTGTTTGGGTTTTTCTTAACGTTCCTCATAATTAAATTGAGGTTGTTTTCCCTTTTGGGGGGGGGGGGCAAAAATGCCATGGTTGTGATATTCTGCCAGTCTTGGTGTATCCTATCAAAGGTTTCATAATATCTATAGAACATACTCTGGTGCTGTGATGTTAACGCTGTTCACTTAGTCTAGGTGTTGTCTGCCAGATTTCTCCACTGTAAAGTTAGTTACCTCCTTGTAATTAAAAAAATTAACATGGGAGGAGATATTTTTGAGAGTGCAGATAAGTTCTCCTCAAAGTTTCATATCGTTTCTGCAGTGCTGTTTTAACATCCACTAATAATGATTCTTGCTTGTAACAGTTGTTATTGTGGTGCTTGACTGTAGGTCATTTGTACTTCACCATTCCTTCAACATTAGCTGAGGTTCTACTTCAAACAAACTATCCCTTCTCTATTTTTTCCCTCATTTAATTATTTAGTTGCATCAGTATAGACTCATAGATATTTATTTTATTTTATTCTGTGGACTTTAGTACTTTACTATCATTCCCTTGTGGCTCGTAAGTAAAGAATCTGCCTGCCAAGAAGGAAAGGTAGGAAAGATCCGGGAGAAGGAAATGGTAACCTACTCCAGTATTCTTGCCTGGAAAATCCCATGGACA
>SJYV01056326.1:2604535-2662413 GCA_006410875.1 Neotragus pygmaeus
TTTTTTGTATTTCCATACAAATCTTGAAACTATTTGTTCTAGTTCTGTGAAAAATACCACTGGTAGCTTGATAAGGATTGCATTGAATCTGTAGATTGTTTTGGGTAATATACTCATCTTCACTATATTGATTCTTCCGATCCATGAACACGATATATTTCTCCATCTATTAGTGTCTTCTTTGATTTCTTTCATCAGTGTTTTATAGTTTTCAATGTATAGGTCTTTAGTTTCTTTAGGTAGATATATTCCTAAGTATTTTATTCTTCTCGTTGCAATGGTGAATGGAATTGTTTCCTTAAGTTCTTTTTCTACTTTCTCTTTATTAGTGTATAGAAATGCTAGGTATTTCTGAGTGTTGATTTTATATCCTGCAACTTTACTATATTCATTGATTAGCTCTAGTAATTTTCTGGTGGAGTCTTTAGGGTTTTCTATGTAGAGGATCATGTAATCTGCAAACAGTGAGAGTTTTACTTCTTCTTTTCCAATTTGGATTCCTTTTATTTCTTTTTCTGCCCTGATTGCTGTGGCCAAAACTTCCAGAACTATATTGAATAGTAGCAGTGAAAGTGGGCACCCTTATCTTGTTCCTGACTTTAGGGGAAATGCTTTCAATTTTTCACCATTGAGAACAATGTTTGCTGTGGGTTTGTCCTGTATTCTGGTGCTGTGATGTTAACACTACTCACTTAGTTTAGGTGTTGTCTGCCAGATTTCTCCACTGTAAAGTTAGTTACCTCCTTGTAATTAAAAAAATTAACATGGGAGGAGATATTTTTGAGACTGAAGATAATTTTTCCTCAAAGTTTCATATAGTTTCTTCAGTGCTGATTTTGACATCCACTAATAATGATTCTTGCTTGTAACAGTTATTATTGTGGTGCTTGACTGTAGGTCATTTGTACTTCACCATTCCTTCAACATTAGCTGAGGTTCTACTTCAAACAAACTATACCTTCTTCTCTATCTTTTTCCTCATTTAATTATTTAGTTGTATCAATATAGACTCATAGATATTTATTTTATTCTGTGGAGTTTAGTACTTTACTATCATTCCTTTGTGGTTCAGAAGTAAAGAATCTGCCTGCCAAGAAGGAAAGGCAGGTTCAAACCCTGGGTAGGAAAAGATCCGGGAGAAGGAAATGGTAACCTACTCCAGTATTCCTGCCTGGAAAATCCCATGGACAGAAGAACTTGGTGGGCTATAGTCCATGGGGTCACAGAAAGTCAGACACAACTGAATGACTAAACAACAACAAACAAATTATTATTTACTTATTGCTTAATTTGCCCCAGATTTGTTCTCTGAGAGCCTCCTCACCCTGGTTTCTGGGTCGTTTGGCCATGCTTCCATCATATTCTAAGCACTTTTTTACTCTGTGGCACCACAAGGTATTCCTGGTCCACCTTGTACTTTGCCTGAGTCAGCTCTAGATTTGGCCATTTCTCCCAGAAACCTTGATTCCTTTCTTGGCATAACAGAACTTTGATGCCAGTATATAACACTAGGTGTGACCTTATTTCTAGGTCCCCTCAGTGGACCAAATTCAGAAATACCTGTATGAATACTAGCACATGTAGATACATCTATATTTATTTCTGTCTTTCTGTATACAGCCTTAATTTCCTGCTGATGTTTTGAATTGGAGGATAATTGCTTTAAATGTTGTATTGGTTTCTGCTATATAAGAGCATGAATCACTCATAAGCACATATATATCCCCTCCCTCTTGACCCTTGCTCTCATCTCACCATCCCACCCCTCTAGGTTGTCACAGAGTGCCAGGCTGGACTCCCTATGTTATATACTGCTCATGTTTCCTATTGCAGTTCAACGCAACAGGAATTACTAAAGCTTTACCATTCAACTCCGTATTCTATGAAAGCCACAGCTCTTATTATCATAAATTTGCTTATGTGCTCAGTCCTAGTGTATGTATAAAGTAGTTTCAAAGTTGCTAATCCATATCTTGGTGATAAATAGATTTACTAATTAAAGTGCATTATTAAGATACAGTTGTTTTTGTCTTTAACCTAATATATATAGTCAAAACACTGTATTCTGAAATTCTTAAATTAGTTCTTTCCTTCCTCATCTGCTTGAGCTGTTAGTTTATTCATTTGTAACACAGTTAGTTTTGTTTGTTACTATTTGAGCTTCACTGAGGACTCCCCCACATCTTGGTTGGGCTTCTGTGGTCGCTCAGAATCCGCCTGCCATGCGGGAGACCTGGGTTCGGTCCCTGGGTTGGGAAGCTCCCCCAGACAAAGAAATGGCTGCCCTCTCCAGTATTCTTGCTTGGAGAATTCCATGGACAGAGGAGTCTGGCAAGCTACAGTCCATAAGGCTGCAAAGAGTCAGATATGACTGAGNTAAAAGAAAAAGGTAAACTGCATACGAGAAGACATAATAAAATGATGAATGACCATATATAAACATATAAATAACTTCTAGAAAGATAGATACTCAATAGAAAATTGAAAATAATAATTCAGCTCTACAAAAAGAAGGTATCCAAATGATCATAACATTTGAAAAATACCTAATAGCATAAATCATAAGATAAATCAAGGTGACATCACTAGTATATTGTAGCACACACCTATTACAATAGCCTAAATGTGACTCAAACAGTAAAGAGTCTGCCTACAATGTGGGAGATCTGGGTTCAGTCCCTGGGTCGGGAAGATCTCTTGGAGAAGGAAATGGCAACCCACTCCAGGATTCTTGCTTGGCAAATCCCATGGGTGGAAGAGCCTGGTAGGCTACAGTCCATGGGGTTGCAAAGAGTCAGACACGACTGAGCAACTTCACTTCACTTCAAATAGACAATACTGACAAATGGAATCGTAGACTAAGACACGGAGCTGCTAGAATTCTCAGACAGACTCCCTGAGTAAATCTAGTGCAACCACTCAGGTAGGCTTGGTATTGATATTGGTGGCACCAGAAGTCTCCTAGTACTTATGCCCTGTGTAGTCCCCTCCACATTAAGTTCATGTTTAGCCATGTGACTTGACAATAATACGTCAGCAAACATGACCCAGGGGTGAGAAATATTCCTGCAACTTTCATTTCCTATTAATATAAGTGAAATTGAATGTGAAAGTAGGACAGGGCTAAAATAGGATTAATGCTGAGAAATCACCTGTTGCTTCTCCAGACCAATGAAATCTGTTGCTTATTTATATCAGGCCCAAGAACTAATTCGGGAAACAGTTTAGTCTTCCTGTGAATTATATGTAATGGGAGTGTGCTTATAAACTGGAAAAAGTTCATTTCCCTATCCCCTTTTTAGAGGTTCTCTTTTCTTCAGAAACTAATAGACAGTTTCTTTTCTCAGTGATACTTGTACCTCTTCTTCCTCCAATTTTTCCTAAGCTCCCTTCCCGATTTGGAATGGCTGTCAAGTACTTTGAGTCATCTCATAGGTATACCACATGCTGGATGTGTGACTTTGAATAACTTAACTTCTTTGTGCATCACATTTCTCAATTGTATATTGTGAGTAGTGGTAGAATCTAATTCATAATATTATTTTTGAGGCTTAACTTGGTAATCCAACAGAAGCACCTTAGAGTATGCCTGGTACAAAAAAATGCATAGTCAATATTATTAGCTGTTATTTTCTTCTTATACTATTCCTTGTCCATCGTCATCATCATCAACATGATCATCTGTGTATTCTAGTGTGATAACTCTTATTAAACTGGATTCAATCAACTATTACATTTGTTTGCATTTCAGATAATAATCACTGTGCAATCAAAAGTTGTGTCTTAAATACTGTATCCCCTGTTTTTAGAAAAAGTCAGTACAAGAAAGAAGTCTTGTTTACTTGGATTCATTATTCTAAACTACTTTTAGAAATATTTGTGGTCTCTTCTAGAATATCTCGGAGAAGGCAATGGCACCCCACTCCAGTACTCTTGCTTGGAAAATCCCATGGACAGAGGAGCCTGGTAGGCTGTGGTCCATGGGGTCATGAAGAATCAGACATGACTGAGCGACTTCCCTTTCACTTTTCACTTTCATGCATTGAGGAAGGAAATAGCAACCCACTCCAGTGTTCCTGCCTGGAGAATCCCAGGGAAGGGGGAGCCTGGTAGGCTGCCATCTATGGGGTCACACAGAGTCCAACATGACTGAAGTGACTTAGCAGCAGCAGCAGCAAGAATATCTAATTGTGGTTATAGAAAGATAAAAAGTCAAGCTATTACCTTCTTCTACTTTCCCCTTACAGCTGGTACCGTGTGGTCTCCTACTTAGGCCTGTGTGGTACTGTGTTGTACTTAGGGCATCAGGAAGAGGAATAAAGACCATTTGACTTCTTTCATTTACCCATCTCCGATCTCTCCTTGGGCTTCCCTCGGGGCTCAGAGGGTAAAGAATTTGCTTGCAATGCAGGAGACCTGGGTTTGATCCCTGGGTCGGGAAGAGCCTCTGGAGAAGGGAATGGCAACCCACTCCACTCTTGCCTGGGAAATCCCATGAACTGAGGAGGTTGGCAGGCTAAAGTCCACAGGGTTACAAAGATTCCTTATCTTAACTACTTTCTTGGGCTCTAATTTATAGTCAAGTTGAACCTTTTCTTTGCCTCTAAGTAAAAATTATGTCCTCCAGGAACAGACAAATCTTTTGAAATAGTCTCCACTGCGGGCTCTGAAAGCAATTTCAGCTCAGCCTGGCAATAACTGGCACTAACAGATGTCTTTTCATTCTGCAACAATAAATCATCCTTCTTTTTTCTATAGTATCTTGCCAGGGAAATGTAGAAAAACACAATATAAAGAAGTTGTTATTAACAAAAGGAATGCTCCAACTGTGATTCTCTTGGACAAAATAGCCTGATGGCTTTAGAGTGGCTGGAATTTGGAAAGGGTGAGGTATCTAGAAACTTGTTTTAGAGCCAGCCACTTCTAATTTTCGAGGTTACCTACGGAAATTCTCTTAACTCCTGCAGGCCAGTCTCATTATCTGTAAAATAGGGAGTTTGGCAACGATGAACTCAAGGTACCCTGGTGCAGCTGTAGTATGATTAATAGTAACCCAACAACCAGTAATGAGCAACACAAAGTTGGATTGTGGCTGAAAGCAGAGCTTCCTCAAATAACTTGTATTGCTATGAACGAAAATTTACATGTAGAAAAAGTAACTTGCACAGTAATGGCTCCAAGCACTCTGAACATAGTGTGGAACCTTTCATGAGTACTTTGAATGATGACTTGAAGGTGTGAAAATATAGAAATAGATAAGTTCCCTTGCTCTTGACAATTACAGCTCAGATTGTTTTCTGGCACTTTATCAGTATGAACTAAGACTTTTTTTTTTGTCAGACATTATTTACGTCTGATTCATGTTGATGTACAGCAGAAACTAACACAACACTGTAAAGCACTTATCCTCCAATTAAAACTAAATAAATTAAAGAAAAAGAAGTTACATAGGCAAAAAAGAAAAAAAAAAAAGACCAAAAAAAGCTTGCAGTGACTGTGTCTCTGGTAAGCAGAATTAAAAAGTTCTTAAAGATACCTCTCCTCTAATATATATATACACTGCATTGTCCCTGGAAATTGGCTGAGGTTTCATCCTATGTTTAGGCTACATTATAGAACACAATTTAACTTTTAAGAAATGGAGGCTGACCAGGGTGGCATTACCTAATCACATGAGAATATTTCCTGGTGCTCTCCAGGACTGTGGCGCTCAGGCCTGTCCCCAGCAGTTTGCATAGCCTCAAGAGAGGAGGGAATACAACTGGTAAAAATCACTCTGAGGTAGCAGCTTTAAATTGGTGATAGTCAATCTCCATTTGGAAGGGATGCCTGAGGGGTCTTGGGATTCTCCAGAAATCAAGGCTGCTGAGTGTTGGAGGATACCTGAGCTAGTCACCCAATTCTCCCAGGTAAGGCAGTCCAGATTTTCTCAGTTCTGCCTTTGGGGGAATATGTGAATTTGTATAAGTTAGGTCTTGGAATTACGTAGATGCCGTGAACCCCCAAAAGCCTGCTCCTATGAACAGGCTTCTGCTGACACTTGCCCTGTGCCAGGTTCCTAGCTACCCTGATCTGCTTTCCCCACCCATGCATGATATGAACACTGTTAGCCAGCCTTGGGAAGCCTAAAGTTTTATTTCTCTCTTGTGTAAGAGTTGGAAAGCCTTGCATGGCACAGGGAACTCTGTTCAATAATTATTGCTGATGAAAGCATGAAAAAAGATCTTAACCTCTGTGAGCCTCCATGTTCTTAACAATAGGTAGGTAAACAACAATTCCGCCTGGATTTGTTACTGTACAGGTTAATAACAAATAGCTTAATAAATAATTTTTATTTTGCCAGGACTAATATACTACTTCTTCAGTGAGCAAGTGAGGCCATGAGTTCATATGTCCATAAGTCCTGTAAACAGCAAAATGCCTAGAAATCTGATTGAGATTATTTTGTCAGAAGAAAATTATAGATTGGCTTAACACTTCTCTGTATGAAATGTCTCATTTCATTTTATCTGTTGGGGAGCAGTATGGAGTAAAGCAGGGTTGTGTTTGTTTGTTTGTTTTTTGGTTGCTTATAAGCAGAAGAAATTAAAGCGTTCTTAGAGTTAATAGTTCAAAAAGCTTTGGGGAAGAGTAGATGAGTTTACGCAACTATTTCAGGTGTTTTGTTTGCTTGCTTTTGTTTTTTGCTTTTACTGTAAAGAAGATATCCAAGCAAATAAACGTTAGACTTCAATTAATCAGGTCAATTAGATTATTAGATGATTAACAGTTTCCAGAAGTTATTATCTGTAAAGTCTTCTCCGTGATGATTAAAACTGTCCCCAATCCTTATTTCCAGCAAGTTACCATAGCTGATTCTGATGTAACATGTGCATGGACCGTGCTTTTAAAAAGTGCATGCTAAATGAGGAAACTTTATAGCTATTTTTAACAGTTGGTGAGCGTAAATGTGATTGAATTATTCCATATAATATAGCTTTGTAGAATTTATAGTTATTACAAAAATAAGCAAGAAACAACCGACAGGGATGTAAACAGTCTGAAGGTAGAGGCCCTCTTGTCTTTTTTTCTCGGTTTCTCCAGGGCCCAGTAGGAGGAGGCAGTTAGAAAATATTCGAAGGAGGGAGGAGGAAGCGACCCCACCCTGCACCTCAGCAAAGGGGCTGAATTTTGGTCCTCAGTCAGAGGAGGGATTTCAGCCCCCTTTCCGCAGCTGAGGTAGGATCGCTCCTCTTCCTTTGTAGGGCTTTTTGTGCAGCCCCAGGGGGGATGCTAGAGGAGGAGGAGCGCATCTTGCTTTGCTCTCGCAACCGCAACCACCACACAGCATCGCTGCGCGGCCACCAGCTATACCTTTCAGCCTGCAGGGAAAGTGCGGTCTGTGCTGGGAAATTTTTGTTGTTAGTTAACGGAAAAGTGCATGGATGACCACACTGAGGAGCGAATTTGTGTACTGCGCGGGGGAGCTGTAGCTGGGGGACAGGTTCCCAGTTCTCAAGTGCCTTTGCTCGCCCCTCGCGCTCTCTCTGCCTCTGGTTTCGGAAATGAACTGTTCAGTAGATGAAAATCAAGCAGGATGTTAAAGCCCTTGGTGATACAGCGAACCGAAAGACGAGCTCATTTTGTGGCTTAACTGTTGGAGTTTTTGGAACGTTTGTGGTAAGTAGCAAGTGGGCTTGGTTCCTCTACACCTAGCATTGGAAACCCAGGTGTTCCCAAGACAGGCGTGGCCCGTTTTTTAAGGTTGGCTTGGGTTTCCTTGGCCTCGGAATAAACACAAAGCAGCAGCCGTGAATGTGACAAAATAACTGTGGGATGAAATCGTTTAACACACCGTCTCTCACGGGTGCTTTGTCCGGAAAGAGGTTTGGGGTTTTGTTTCTGTGACTGGTTAATTTTGGTAATTTTTGCTTACGCATTTCCTGTCTTTCTTTTCTCTCTCCCACAGCTTTTAAAAAGAGTGCTTTTGTAGTTAGCATTACGACTTTATTCATAATAGTAAAAATATGTGCAGGATGTTTGGGCATATGTGAAACCTTGATATTATGGATAGGTTATCCAGAGATAATCACTATGATTTTGATGTACATTCTTCCTGAGTTTTTCTTTTCTTATATTAAGGTATATCTGTATTTTGATATCCTGAAGCATATATAATTTGGGGTTCTGTTTTAAAGAAAGTAAAAAATAAAAATTCAAAGAAAAAATTTAAATAAGCAAATAAATTCTAAGTAACTTTTTCTTAAAGCCAACAGGGCTACAGGACTTTATATTACTTTTTTTTTTTTTTTACATTTGTTAGATTACTTTCTTCTTATTTCTTATCATATTTGAATTTCATTGTGCACAATAATTTCTGGCATTCTTAACAATGTTGAGTCATACAGAAGAAACATTTTTAGTGCATTTTAAAGTTTCATTCCATTATACTGAGCAACAGAATGACAGTTATAATTAAATTGATCTTTTACTATTTTTGTTGTCTTATGAATAGTTATAGGTAGGAGCTGTTTTGCTAGAATAGTGTGGTCTTCCGTTCATTAGCTACCTTTCTTAATTTATTTTTTAGTTGGAGGATAATTACTTCACAATTTGTGAAGTTGTGTTGGCTTCTGCCATACAATAATGTGAATCAGTCATTTTATATGTGTATATATATATATATACTCCCTCTTGAGCCTCCCCCCACGTCCTGCCCCTCTAGGGTCACAGAGCACAGAGGCTGACTCCCTGTGTTATAAAACAGCTTCCCACTAGCTATCTGTTTTACACATGATAGTGTATATACATGGCAATGCTACATTCTTAGTTCCTCCCACCCTCTCTTTCTGCTGCTGTGTCCAGAAGTCTGGACACATGACTCCACCCCATCATCTGTCTTATGGTTCTTTAGATCTTTAGTTGTAGATCTTTTCCAGAAGTTTCCAATTTTTTTCATCCATGGTTGTTCTGCAAATCGTTGTGACTTTGGTGTGCCTATGAGAGGAGTTGAGCTCAGATGAGTGTTTTTCTGCTCTATCATCTTGTGTGGTCTCCTGAATTTAATATTGAGGTATGAAAATCCTTTTTTCTTCTATATTTGATATAATGCTGTTCGAGTCTTCCCCTGGGGGCTCAGATGGTAAAGCGTCTACCTGCAATGCAGGAGACCTGGGTTTGATCCCTTGGTTGGGAGGATCTCCTGGAGAAGGAAACGGCAATCCACTCCAGTACTCTTGCCTGGAAAATGCCACGGATGGGGGAGCCTGGTAGGCTACAGTCCATGGGGTCGTAAAGAGTCAGACACGACTGAGCGACTTCACTTTCATAATGCTGTTCATCACATTTTCTTAGGAAAGTTTGCCTTTAAGTTTTGGTTATATACTATCTTTCCTAATATTAAATCTAAAATATACTCTTCCAGTATAGTTCAATTCAGTTCAGTTCAGTTCATTTCAGTCACTCAGTCCTGTCTGACTCTTTGTGACCCCATTGCAGCATGCCAGGCCTCCCTGTCCATCACCAACTCCCGGAGTTTATTCAAACTCATGTCCATCGAATCGGTGATGCCATCCAGTCATCTCATCCCCTGTCGTCCCCTTCTCCTCCTGCCCCCAATCCCTCCCACCATCAGAGTCTTTTCCAATGAGTTAACTCTTCTCATGAGGTGTCCAAAATATTGGAGTTTCAGCTTCAGCATCAGTCCTTCCAATGAACACCCAGGACTGATCACCTTTAGGATGGACTGGTTGGATCTCCTTGCAGTCCAAGGGACTCTCAAGAGTCTTCTCCAACACCACAATTCAAAAGCATCAATTCTTCAGCACTCAGCCTTCTTCACAGTCCAACTCTCACCCACGACCACTGGAAAAACCATAGCCTTGACTAGACAGACCTTTGCTGGAAAAGTAATGTCTCTGCTTTTTAATATGCTATCTAGGTTGGTTATAACTTTCCTTCCAAGGAGTAAATGTCTGTTAATTTCATAGCTGCAATCCCATCTGCAGTGATTTTGGAGCCCAAAAATATAAAGTCTGACACTGTTTGCACTGTTTCTCCATCTATTTGCCATAAAGTGATGGGACCAGATGCCATGATCTGAGTTTTCTGAATGTTGAGTTTTAAACCAACTTTTTCACTCTCTTCTTTCACTTTCATCAAGAAGCTTTTTAGTTCCTCTTCACTTTCTGCCACAAGGGCAGTGTAATCTGCATATCTGAGGTTATTTTCCCGGCAATCTCGATTCCAGCCTGTGCTTCTTCCAGCCCAGTGTTTCTCATGATGTATTCTGCATAGAAGTTAAATAAGCAGGGTGACAATATACAGCTTTGATGTACTCCTTTTCCTATTTGGAACCAGTCTGTTCCATGTCCAGTTCTGATTGTTGCTTTCTAACCTGCATGTAGGTTTCTCAAGAGGCAGGTCAGGTGGTCTAGTATTCCCATNGGGTGACAATATACAGCTTTGATGTACTCCTTTTCCTATTTGGAACCAGTCTGTTCCATGTCCAGTTCTGATTGTTGCTTTCTAACCTGCATGTAGGTTTCTCAAGAGGCAGGTCAGGTGGTCTAGTATTCCCATCTCTTGGTGAAATTAGATGATCAGTGCTTTCTTTTTTTAAAAAAAAAACATTACAACATGTATGAAGTAAACATAATTTTCTATTTCAACATTGCCATCATTTCATCTTTTGACATTAGTCCACTCAGAGTCTGAAAGGACTTTGGGAATTCTGTTAGTTTTCTTTAGCTGCAGTTTATTTATCTCTAAGTGGATTTAGCTAATCTCTAGTATTTGTTTGTCCTTTTCCAATTTATGATATTAAAATCAATGCAGATTTTCAATTCACTTAACTCTAATTTGGCAATAAAAATATTTACTCAATATGTACCTCAAAGGGTTGCTACATATATAAGCTATTATAATGAATCTTCAAAGCAATAATTGGCATTAAACTGAAAGCTGTATTTCTTTTTTAAAAACTGTTTTAACACTTGGTATGTACCCACAAAGATGGACTCTTTAATCTTTTAGTCAGTTTTTAAAAATCAGTACAAGTAAATGAGCAATATATGTGATTGATTCTATATTGATTCAGTTCAATTTGATAGACATTTAATTGTGTAATTATTATATGCTTATCCCTGCAATAAGTATAGACCGTGACATGGTCCCAGGTATTGAACTGTTTACAATCTTGAAAGGTGAGAGTTTTATAAGAAAAACATACAAAGGAAATCTGGTGGTGGTTTAGTTGCTAAGTCACGTCTGATACTAATTCAAATAGTAATTAGTATATGAATATGTATGTCTTCACATGAATGTCTACACATGAATGAGTATATGCATATACAATTTCAGGTGAAAATTAAGAATGGTAACAAGTATATGGGTAATGGCCATAGGAGGTAGCTATTCTAGCTGTGTTAGTCAGAAAAGGATTCTCTGAGGAGGTAACATATATAAAAGTTGTACATAAAGGGAGGGGGTAAGCCATTTGAAGAGTTAGTGGAATAGTGTTGCAGGCAGGAGACTGGCAGGTTGCTGAAGTGAAAACAAGCTTGGTGTGCTCAGGAAACCACGAGATGGCCTGTGTGGCTGCCATGCTGATTAGTGTTTTCAATTGCCTTTATTTGGAATTATTAAAATTGAGCAATACTATCTTTTGCCAGCAACATCTGAACTCTCATTTTACTGGTACATGTAACCCTGTGAGATACCCATTGTCACTGGATATTTAAAGCAAATTTCTCACTCTTGGCAAACCTATACCTTGAAGGGGGCACATAGTATAAAATAAGGTAGAAAGATAGCAGTGCTAACATAATGTTACAGATGAAATATTTGAGTCTGTTTCAGAGCAATAGTTATATTTGGAAAGGTTATAGATGGTTTCAAAAGGAGGTGTACTTTCTTCTGGATCTTGAAGGGTGATTCAGATTTCATTAGAGGAAATGTGTTTTAAAGGAAGAGAATGAGCAAATATGCAATGGCAATGAATAAGGGCTACACGTTAGCCAGAGTCCACTGTAGCGAAAAGGCTCATTGAAGATGAACTTGAAACATCAGTTGTGGCCTAGATCATAGACTTTCTTCCAAAGACAGGTAGTCTTTGTAGATTATCAAGCATGCTCAGAATTGTGCTTGCTACATCACTCTGATGGCAGGAAAGCAGGGAGAAAGAACTCACTGGAGAAAGAGCTCATTTAGGCGGCAGTTGCTACAGCTTAGAAGACATGATATAGTCCCTTCACTCTTGGCTTGAGTGGGCATTTTGCTCCATGAGATCTTTCAGGGATGCTGCTCCCTTGCATACTGTTGTTCTCTGCCTATCAAGTCATTGTATTCATCTGCAAGATCAAAGCTTGACTGCTGCCACATTTGTGACCCAGGCAGTAGGAAGGAAAAAAAGGATTCACAGAGTCCAAGTTCAGAGTTCTCTCACCAACATGCAGTAGTCACATACATATGTAATGTAATGTAACGTAACATAATGTAATGTAATGTGTGTGTGCTCAGTTGTGTCCGACTCTTCACAATCCCATGAACTGTAGCCCACTAGGCTCCTCTGTACATGGAATTTTCAGGCAAGAATACTGGAGTGGGTTGCCATTTCCTTCTCGGGATCGTCACGACACAGGTATTGAAGCCACATCTCTTGCATCTTTTGAGTCTCTTGCATTGGCATGTGAATTTGTTACCACTGTGCCACCTGGGAAACCCTGACATGCATCTACTTTTGTTTATATGTCACGTGACGCTTAATCACTTGTCCATACCAAGCTGCAAGCGTAGCTAGAAAAATATAGTCTTAGTTGGATTGCATGAACTCATCTTGTGAAATATAATCATACAACATTAAGGGGTGAAAATTTTGTTTCAACACTAAAAATATATGCAGCAATATATCAGAGACAAATTTCTTTAATGAATCCTGAAACAGTCTTGGCCATTTTGAGAGCTGAACCCAAGCTGGGCTAAGTATAGTGGCCCTGTACTTCCTGAGACACAGAGATTAATGTAGAAGGAGGATGGGCACATGACTCAGACCTGAGTAATAACAATCCTTTATCTCCTCACTGGATCCAAGAAGTCCTCCTTTCTCTCTTACGTTTTTGGCTTTATTTTTAATATGGCTTATTCAGACTATAAAGATGGGTTTCTAGAGAAGAATAATCTAAGGAGAAGTAGTTGTTTTTGAATGTAAACGAGATATTTTTAATATTTAATAATGGAGGCAAAAATAAATTCAGATTATTTCTTCCAGATTCCATGATTTGTAATGTTCCAAAGAATATTTTTTCAAACTAAACTTTAAAATTCAGTTATAAGAGTATAATATTGGTAAAGGAAATTTTATTAAAATGGCTTATTAAACTGGTAGAATATACTGGGGCTGCATTTAAGTGATATGAAATTTTTCATATTCTATTAGTGAATTCCAGAATAAATGGTCTAGCATCTTGTTTTAGAAATTGTGGGGTTCTTTGAAACCTAGGGTATTCAACTATTGGGCCTAATGAAAATATTCAGAGAGGAACAACCTCATTATTTAGCATCCTGTTATAGAAAGTTTGAGAAAGATGAAGAAGATGACCTCCATTAGGTGCTCACAGAAAATATTAAGTGTAGGGCAGGAGGCATGAGGGAGCTGCCTTGGTGGGGCAAGCAGGCTGGGCATTTCATGGTTTGAGGTTACGCATCTGTACCTAGAGAAGAGAGATGACTGATATTGTCACCAGGAGACTTGAGCTGAATTTCAGGTAATTGCAGCCCACCATTGGGATAGAAATAAGATCATAAAGAAATAAAAGACCCATATGATGCAGGTGTTCAGAGTCTGCTAAAACTGGGAGTGGAACAGCAATACTGAGAAAAACCTTTTGGCATTCCAGGTTTTACATAAAGAACCATATAATTGCAGAACTCCACTGGAGAAATTTGAGGCTTTATTCACTTAAATTAGCTACAGAACAAATAAAACCCATGTCCACCTGAACTACAACTATACTACAACTCATCTTAACAGAAAAGAGATGTACCCATTTCTAAGCATAAATACTGTTTCACTCCCAACTATTTTTTACACAGTCACCAGCATTCAGTAAAAAATTATGAGACACAGAAAAAAAAAAAAAAAAGAAGTGAAAGCTATCCATTGTGAAGACATAAAGCAAGCAGCAGAAGTAGAGATAGACCAAGTGCTGGAACCATCAAAACAGCCCTTTTAAAATCACTATAATTCTTATGTTAAAGGATCTAGTGGGAAGATAAACACAGTAGACAGATGTGACTTTTCAGTGGAGAACTGGAAACCATTAGTAGAGTCAGATAGAAATGTTGTAAATGACAGTTAAGGTGTCCTTTATAGCCTTGTGGGCTATAGTCCAGGGGGCCACAAAGAATCAGACACAACTGAGCAGGTAACACACACTTTAATGGGTTTAGCAGATGACTGAATGAGTACACAGTGGAGGAAAGAATCAGAGAACTTTAGATAGGTCAATAGAATTTAAACTGAACCGTGAAGTTACTCAAGGAATGAAATAACTGAGCATCCAGTAGCTCAGTTATCATAAAACAATATCAAAAGATTTGTTATACATGTAATATTAAAAAATCAAAAGGAAAGAGAACCTTCCAAAATTACCGAAAGACAGTACACTACAGGTCCAGAAGTTCGGAGAAACCCAAGGATAAATACAAAGAAAAACACAACATAGGCAGAGAAATGATCTCTAAACAAAAAGATCTTGAAGGCTATCAGAAAAGCAGACACTACATACAGGGAAACAAGGGTAAGAATATGAACAACTTCTTTCTGGAAACTCTGCAAGTTAGGGAAAGTGGAAAAACATTTCTAAAGTATTGAATAAAGCAATATTAATTCAGATTTCTTTACTCAGTAAAAAAGTCTCTAATGGATATAAAAATACAGAGATTTCATAGCAAAGCTGATAGAAATATATTTTAATGGACTCTGTAAATCCAATGAAAATTTATACTATTGTTGGTGGACTAAGAAAGTGAAGTCACTCAGTCGTGTCCAACTCTTTGCGACCCTATGGACTGTAGCCTACCAAGCTCCTCAGTCCGTGGAATTTTCCAGGCAAGAGTACTGGAGTGGGTTGCCATTTCCTTCTCCAGGGGATCTTCCCAACCCAGGGATCAAACCCAGGTCTCCCATACGGCAGGCAGATGCTTCACCATCTGAGCCACCAGGGAAGCCCTGGTGGAATAAAGGTGACTTTAAAATTTATATGAAGATTTCTTATTTGTAGGATAGATACAAGAAAGTATCCCTCTAAATATGGCATCACATATTTGTGAATGTGAAAAAGACAAAAGGCTCTCTTCTATCACTCCTTGAGAGGCACTGATGTTCCTGCTGTCCCTTTTCCTTCAACACGGGTTCAGCTGTTCTTTTCTAAGGCTAACTGAGTACATTCCCTTTAAGCCACATCATCAATGGTGACCATAAGCACTACCGCAGATACAGCCTTGGAGTCTTGACTGTTCCTCATTTACCTTAACACCATTCCACAGGAACAGATTTGGTGCCTCTCAATTGAGGCCAATTGGAAATAGTATCTTCACCTCTTGGTCTTAAGATCCAATCTGTGAAATTAAAACGACAGTTATATAATTTGGCATCCTTTGTTACTTGTGACATCTATTTCCAAAAGTGAAGATGTATATGAGAAGATCATCATAAATGTAAAAGTGCCCATTATACATTTCTAACATATTTCAAGGCTACTTCATTTTAGGTTAAGAAATTTTCAAATTTGTGACTTGGGCCTCATGTCAATCAAACTTCACTGTCAAAAGCAATTGATTTGCATCTTGCCTACATGTCATTATTATAGCTTCAGTGCCATCAAAATCAGCATTTGTATTGATAAACAGAGTTAATAGACACAGCATAGTGTATTGCCGTGTCTTACTTAAGAGCAGTAAGTATACTGGAAATCCGACAGTTTATAATATGCTCTACGTCAACAGCACCAAGCTTGTAACTTTCGATAACTGACTTAATTTTACACAGTCTCATCTTTAAAAAATCTCTATAAGAGAAGTAATAATGATATCAGTATTGATTTTGAAGATACTGTTCTTTTCAACCAAGACAGTTCCTTGGATATTATATTGTACAGTATCATTTTCCTTTATGAATTGTACAGCTTGCAAAGGCAGTTATAAAGTATTATCAGTAAGTGCTCCAGCAAAATAGGCTGCAATCTTTGGTACCTTTGAAAGTTCAGTTCAAGTCTGGAAGTAAGCTGAACAGTAAGAACAAGACCCTATCTGATCTTGGGAAATTCAGCATAATAAAACTCTGCAAAGAACAGGTAAAAAGACAGATGCTAAAATATTTGCTTTTCTTCCTTTAATAATAAATCATATTTTGAGCAACTAAAAAATTTCTAACTCCTATAATGTGACCCAATTGGGTAATTCATATAAAACCCCACCAGGGCTTCCCTGGTGGCTCAGTAGTAAAGAATCTGCTTACAATGCAGGGGACACTAGTTCAACCCCCGAGTCAGAAAGATCACCTGGAGAAGGGAATGACAACCCACTTCAGTATGCTTGCATGGAGAATTCCATGGACAGAGAAGCCTGGTGGGCTACAGTCTATGGGGTTCCAAAGAGTCTGGACACACTGAGCTACTAAGTTTCACTTTTTGTGTAATGTTTCTATAGGCTTCCCAGGTGGTGCTAATGGTAAAGAACCTGCCTGCCAATACAGTAGACAAAAGAAATGTGGGTTCCATCCCTGCGTTGGGAAGATCCTCTGGAAGAGGGCACAGCAACCCACTCCAGTATTCTTGCCTGGGAAATCTGTGGACTGAGAAGTCTGGTGGACTATAATCCAAAGGGTTGCAGAGTCAGATATGACTGAAGTGACTTAGCACGCAGGTGCCATAATATTTCTATAATTTTTAAGACCTATTTTGCTGGAACTCCTTTTTTCATGAACTTCTTATTGCAAAATGCAGACTTAAATTGAAGAAAGTAAGGAAAACCACCAAACAATTCAGGTATGACCTAAATGAAATACCTTATGATTATACAGTGGAAGTGACAAATAGATTCAAGGGATTAGATCTGATAGACAGAGTGCCTGAAGAACAATGGATGGAGGTTTGTGACATTGTACAGGAGGCGGTGATCAAGATCATTCCCAAGAAAAAGAAATGCAAAAAGGCAAAATGGTTGTCTGAGGAGGGCTTACAGAGCTGAGAAGAGAAGCAAAAGGTACAGGAGAAAAGGAAAGATATATCCATTTGAATGCAGAGTTCCAAAGAATAGCACGGAGAGATAAGAAAGACTTCCTCAGTGATCAATGCAAAGAAATAGAGGAAAACAATACAATGAGAATGATTAGAGATCTCTTCAAGAAAATTAGAGATACCAAGGGAACTTTTCATGCAAAGATGGGCACAATAGAGGACAGAAATGGTATGGACCTAACAGAAGCAGAAGATACTGAGATGGCAAGAATACACAGAAGAACAATACAAAAAAAAGGTCTTCATGACCCAGATAATCACGATGGTGTGATCACTCACCTAGAGTCAGATATCCTGAAATGCAAAGTCAAATGGGCCTTTGGAAGCATCATTATGAACTAGTGGAGCTGATGGAATTCCAGCTGAGCTATTTCAAACCCTAAAAGATGATGCTGTGAAAGTGCTGCACTCAATATGTCAGCAAATTTGGAAAACTCAGCAGTGGCCGCAGGACTGGAAAAGGTCAGTTTTCATTGAAGTCTCAAAGAAAGGCAATGCCAAAGAATATTCAAACTACCGCACAATTTCACTCATCTCACAAGCTAGCAAGATAAGTTCAGTTCAGTTGCTCAGCTGGCTCTGACTCCTTGCGATCCCATGGACTGCAACACACCAGGCTTCCCTGTCCATCACCAACCCCTGGAGCCTACTCAAACTCATGTCCATCACATCGGTGCTGCCATCCAACCATCTCATCCTCTGTCATCCCCTTCTCCTCCTGCTTTCAATCTTTCCCAGCATCGGGGTCTTTTCCAATGCATTAGTTCTCTGCATCAGGTGCCCAAAGTATTGGAGTTTCAGATTCAGCATCAATCCTTCCAATGAATATTCAGGACTCATTTCCTTTAGGATTGACAGGTTGGATCTCCTTGCAGTCCAAGGGATTCTCAAGAGACTTCTCCAACACCACAGTTCAAAAGTATCAATAATTCAGCACTCAGCTTTCTTTATGGTCCAACTCTCACATCCATACATGACCACTGGAAAAACGATAGCTTTGACTAGATGGACCTTTGCTGGTAAAGCAATGTCTCTGCTTTTTAATATGCTATCTAGGTTGGTCATATTTTTTCTTCCAAGGAGTAAGCGTCTTTTAATTTCATGGCTGCAATCACCACTGGCAGTGATTTTTGAGCCCCCAAAATAAAATCTTTCACTGTTTCCACTGTTTCTCTATCTATTTGCATGAAGTGATGGGACCAGATGCCATGATCTTAGTTTTCTGAATGTTGAGTATTAAGTCAATTCACTCTTCCTCTTTCACCTTCATCAAGAGGCTCTTTTGTTCTTCATTTTCTGCCATAAGGGTGGTGTCACTTGTGTGTCTGAGATTATTAATATTTCTTCTAGCAATCTTGATTCCAGCTTGTGCTTCATCCAGCCTGGCATTTCGCNCACTCTTCCTCTTTCACCTTCATCAAGAGGCTCTTTTGTTCTTCATTTTCTGCCATAAGGGTGGTGTCACTTGTGTGTCTGAGATTATTAATATTTCTTCTAGCAATCTTGATTCCAGCTTGTGCTTCATCCAGCCTGGCATTTCGCATGATGTAGTCTGCATAGCAGTTAAATAAGCAGGATAACAATATATAGCCTTGAAGTATTCCTTTCCCAATTTGGAACCAGTCTGTTGATCCATGTCCAATTCTAACTGTTAGTTCTTGACCTGTATACAGATTTCTCAGGAGGAAGGTCAGGTGGTCTGATATTCCTATCTCTTGAAGAATTTTCCACAGTTTGTTTTGATCCACACAATCAAAAGCTTTGGCATACTGAGTAAGGCAAAAGTAGATTTTTTACTGGAACTCTCTTGCTTTTGTGATGATCCATGGATGTTGGCAATTTGATCTCTGGTTCCTCTGCCTTTTTAAAATCCAGATTAAACATCTGGAAGTTCATGATTCATGTATTATTGAAGCCTGGCTTGGAGAATTTTGAGCATTACTTTGCTAGCATGTGAGATGAGTGCAATTGTGTGGTAGTTTGAACATTCTTTAGACTTCTCTGGCGGCTCAGATGGTAAAGTGTCTGTCTACCAAACGGGAGACCAGGGTTCGGTCCCTGAGTTGGNATCAGTATTGATTTTGAAGATACTGTTCTTTTCAACCAAGACAGTTCCTTGGATATTAAATTGTACAGTATCATTTTCCTTTATGAATTGTACAGCTTGCAAAGGCAGTTATAAAGTATTATCAGTAAGTGCTCCAGCAAAATAGGCTGCAGTCTTTGGTACCTTGGAAGTTCGGTTCAAGTCTGGAAGTAAGCTGAACAGTAAGAACAAGACCCTATCTGATTATGGGAAATTCAGCATAATAAAACTCTGCAGAGAACAGGTAAAAAGACAGATGTTAAAATATTTGCTTTTCTTCCTTTAATAATAAATTATATTTTGAGCAACTAAAAAATTTCAAACACCTATAATGAGACCCAATTGGGTAATTCATATAAAACCCCACCAGGGCTTCCCTGGTGGCTCAGTGGTAAAGAATCTGCATGCAATGCAGGGGACACTGGTTCAATTCCTGGGTCAGAAAGATCACCTGGAGAAGGGAATGACAACCCACTTCAGTATTCTTGCATGGAGAATTCCATGGACAGAGAGCCTGGTGGGCTACAGTCTATAGGGCTGCAAAGAGTCTGGACACACTGAGCTACTAAGTTTCACTTCTTGTGTAATGTTTCTATAGGCTTCCCAGGTGGTGATAGTGGTAAAGAACCTGCCTGCCAATACAGTAGACAAAAGAAATGTGGATTCCATCCCTGCGTTGGGAAGATCCCCTGGAAGAGGGCACAGCAACCCACTCCAGTATTCTTGCCTGGGAAATCTGTGGACTGAGAAGTCTGGTGGACTACAATCCAAAGGGTTACAGAGTCAGATATGACTGAAGTGACTTAGCACGCATGCACCATAATATTACTATAATTTTTAAGACCTATTTTGCTGGAACTCCTTTTTTCATGAACTTCTTATTGCAAAATTCAGACTTAAATTTAAGAAAGTAGGGAAAACCACCAGACAATTCAGGTATGACCTAAATAAAATACCTTACGATTATACTGTGGAAGTGACAAATAGATTCAAGGGATTAGATCTGATAGACAGAGTGCCTGAAGAACTATGGATGGAGGTTTGTGACATTGTACAGGAGGCAGTGATCAAGATCATCCCCAAGAAAAAGAAATGCAAGAAGGCAAATGATTGTCTGAGGAGGGCTTACAGAGCTGAGAAGAGAAGCAAAAGGTACAGGAGAAACGGAAAGATATATCCATTTGAATGCAGAGTTCCAAAGAATAGCACGGAGAGATAAGAAAGACTTCCTCAGTGATCAATGCAAAGAAATAGAGGAAAACAATACAATGGGAATGATTAGAGATCTCTTCAAGAAAATTAGAGATACCAAGGGAAATTTTCATGCAAAGATGAGCACAATAGGAGACAGAAATGGTATGGACCTAACAGAAGCAGAAGATACTAAGAAGAGATGGCAAGAATACACAGAAGAACTATACAAAAAAGTTCTTCATGACCCAGGTAACCACGATGATGTGATCACTCACCTAGAGTCAGACATCCTGAAATGCAAAGTCAAATGGGCCTTTGGAAGCATCATTATGAACTAGTGGAGCTGATGGAATTCCAGCTGAGCTATTTCAAATCCTAAAAGATGATGCTGTGAAAGTGCTGCACTCAATATGTCAGCAAATTTGGAAAACTCAGCAGTGGCCCCAGTACTAGAAAAGTTCAGTTTTCATTGACGTCCCAAAGAAAGGCAATGCCAAAGAATGTTCAAACTACGGCACAATTTCACTCATCTCACAAGCTAGCAAGATAAGTTCAGTTCAGTTGCTCAGCTGGCTCTAAATCCTTGTGATCCCATGGACTGCAACATACCAGGCTTCCCTGTCCATCACCAACTCCTGGAGCCTACTCAAACTCATGTCCATCACATCGGTGCTGCCATCAAACCATCTCATCCTCTGTCATCCCCTTCTCCTCCCACTTCCAATCTTTCCCAGCATCAGGGTCTTTTCCGATGAGTCAGTTCTCTGCATCAGGTGCCCAAAGTATTGGAGTTTCAGATTCAGCATCAGTCCTTCCAATGAATATTCAGGACTCACTTCCTTTAGGATTGACAGGTCGGATCTCCTTGCAGTCCAAGGGACTCTCAAGAGTCTTCTCCAACACCACAGTTCAAAATTATCAATACTTCAGCACTCAGCTTTCTTTATGGTCCAACTCTCACATTCATACATGACCACTGGAAAAACCATAGCTTTGACTAGGTGGACCTTTGCTACTAAAGCAATGTCTCTGCTATTTAATATGCTGTCTAGGTTGATCATATTTTTTCTTCCTAGGAGTAAGCGTGTTTTAATTTCATGGCTGCAATCACCACCAGCAGTGATTTTGGAGCACCTCAAAATAAAATATTTCACTGTTTCCACTGTTTCCCCATCTATTTGCATGAAGTGATGGGACCAGATGCCATGATCTTAGTTTTCTGAATGTTGAGTATTAAGTCAATTTTTTCACTCTCCTCTTTCACATTCATCAAGAGGCTCTTTAGCTCTTTTTCATTTTCTGCTATAAGGGTGGTGTCATTTGTGTGTCTGAGATTATTGATATTTCTCCTATCAATCTTGATTCCAGCTTGTGCTTCATCCAGCCTGGCATTTTGCATGATGTAGTCTGCATAGCAGTTAAATAAGCAGGATAACAATATACAGCCTTGAAGTACTGCTTTCCCAATTTGGAACCAGTCTGTTGATCCATGTCCAATTCTAACTGTTGCTTCTTGACCTGTATACAGATTTCTCAGGAGGCAGGTCAGGTGGTCTGGTATTCCCATCTCTTGAAGAATTTTCCACAGTTTGTTGTGATCCACATAATCAAAAATTTTGGCATACTGAGTAAGGCAAAAGTAGATTTTTTTTCTGGAATCTCTTGCTTTTGTGATGATCCATGGATGTTGGCAATTTGATCTCTGTTTCCTCTGCCTTTTTAAAATCCAGATTAAACATCTGGAAGTTCATGACTCATGTATTATTGAAGCCTGGCTTGGAGAATTTTGAGCATTACTTTGCTAGCATGTGAGATGAGTGCAATTGTGTGGTAGTCTGAACATTCTTTAGACTTCCCTGGTGGCTCAAATGGTAAAATGTCTGTCTACAAAGCGGGAGATCCGGGTTCAATCGCTGGGTTGGGAAGATCCGCTGAAGAAGGAAATGGCAATCCACTCCAGTACTATTGCCTGGAAAATCCCATGGACAGAGGAGCTTTGTAGGCTACAGTCCATGGGGTCACAAAGAGTCAGACATGACTGAGCTACTTCATTATTTCATTTGAACATTCTTTGGCATTGCCTTTCTTTGGGTTTGGAATGAAAACTGACCTTCCAGTCCTGTGACCACTGCTGAGTTTTCCAGATTTGCTGGCATATTGACTGCAGCACTTTCACAGCCTCATCTTTCAGGATTTGAAGTAGCTCGACTGAAATTATATCACCTCCACCAGTTTTGTTTGTAGTGATGCCTCATAAGGCCCACTTGACTTTGCATTTCAGGATGTCTGACTTTAGGTGAGTGATCACATCATCATGGTTACCTGGGTCATGAAGAACTTTTATGTATAGTTCTTCTGTGTATTCTTGCCATCTCTTCTTAGTATCTTCTGCTTCTGTTAGGTCCATACCATTTCTGTATCCTATTGTGCCCATCTTTGCATGAAAAGTTCCCTTGGTATCTCTAATTTTCTTGAAGAGATCTCTAGTCTTTCCCATTGTATTGTTTTCCTCTATTTCTTTGCATTGATCACTGAGGAAGTCTTTCTTATCTCTCTGTGCTATTCTTTGAAACTCTGCATTCAAATGGTTATATCTTTCCATTTCTCCTTTACCTTTAGTGCTAGCAAAGTAATGCTCAAAATTCTGCAAGCCAGGTTTCAACAGTATGTGAACTGTGAACTTCCAGATATTCAAGGTGGACTTAAAGAGGAACCAGAGATCAAATTATGAACATCCGCTGGATCATCAAAAAAGCAAGAGTTCCAGAAAAACATCTACTTCTGCTTTCTTGACTACCAAAATCTTTGACTATGTGGATCACAACAAAATGTGGAAAATTCTTCAAGAGATGGGAATACCAGATCACCTGACCTGCCTCTTGAGAAACCTGTATGCAGGTCAAGAAGCAAAATTAGAACTGGACATGGAACAACAGACTGCTTTCAAATTGGGAAAGGAGTATGTCAAGGTTGTATATTGTCACTCTGCCTATTTAATTTATATGCAGAGTACATCATGAGAAACACTGCACTGGATGAAGCACAAGCTGGAATCAAGATTGCCAGGAGAAATATCAATAACCTCAGATATGCAGATGACACCACCCTTATGGCAGAAAGTGAAGAACTAAAGAGCCACTTGATGAAAGTGAAAGAAGAGAGTGAAAAGTTAGCTTAAAGCTCAACATTCAGAAAACGAAGATCATGGCATCTGGTCCCATCACTTCATGCAAATAGATGGGGAAACAGTGGAAACAGTGAAAGATTTTCTTTTGGGTGGGGGGCTCCAAAATCACTGCCGGTGGTGATTGCAGCCATGAAATTAAAAGATGCTTGTTCCTTGGAAGAAAAAAGATGACCAACCTAGAGAGCATGTTAAAAAGCAGAGACATTGCTTTACCAGCAAAAGTCCCTCTAGTCAAAGCTATGGTTTTTCCAGTGGTCATATATGGATGTGAGAGTTGGACTCTAAAGAAAGCTGAGCACTGAAGAATTGATGCTTTTGGTCTGTGGTGTTGGAGAAGACTCTTGAGAGTCCCTTGGACTGCAAGGAGATCCAACCTGTCAATCCTAATAGAAATGAGTCCTGAGTATTCATTGGAAGAAATGATGCCTAAGCTGAAACTCCAGTATTTTGGCCACCTGATGTGGAGAACCAACTCATTGGAAAAGATCCTGATGCTGAGAAAGACTGAAGGTTGGAGGGGAAGGGGATGACAGAGAATGAGAATGAGATTGTTGGATGGCATCACTGAGTTGATGGACATGAGTTTGAATAAGTTCTGGGAGTTGGTGATAGACAGGAAAGCCTGGCATGCTATAGACCATGGATCACAAAGAACTGGACACGACAGATGGCTGTACTGAGCTGACTTTACTGGAGATAAAATAAAGAAACAAAAAGGAAATTAGATGTATAAGAAAATATTTAATTTTTTACTATTAAAATAATTTCAGTCTTTTTAGGGAAATATAGAAATCCTTGAAGATATAACTATTGGGAGAAAAAAAGCCAAAGTGATAGGATTATTTTAAAATTTTTATGGTTGTTTACATTTAATATATATATATATACATATATTTTTATAACCTAGTTTTTAATAAAAATCAGTAGGCTTTCATATATGATTGCAAGCAATTATACTCATTTAATTTTTGTACTGTAGGCAAGGCTCAAAATTAAATGCCAACATTTAGGGCTTAAAATTAAATAAGCCCCATGATATTGTTTGTCACATTATGTTGCATTTCTTATACTATTTATTTATAGGCTTAAAGGATTATAAACAAATCCAATAGAAATTGGTTCATAATATAAAATACCCTATTTAAGTTATGCCCTTGGTGAGGATAGAAGGAAGGTTAGACTTCTTTTGCTTTTCAGCTTTTGATATAATTTCCATGCTGGTGGTTCTTTCCATCTTCTAGAGTACTTCTGTTTCATTATGATGTTATTTACTTACAGCTTAGAATAATCTAAGCAGATCGTCTACCAACCATGACCAGGAATCATATAATTGCCCATAAACTGAGTATCCTCATCCAGTTGGGAACCATACATTGTATACTGTCTGCACCAAGAAGCTAGGTTAGTTTTTGTTTGTTTTTATCATCAATGCTTCTCCCTGATGGCCTCCAGCACAAAACCATTTGGCAAGAGTGATGTCCACCTGAGTTCAGTCAAGATCCATATGACTTGGGTTATTACAGAAACACTCCCCACCCCAGGTCACTTCCAATCCCCACTGAGAAAAATATAGAAAATTAGAGGTACAAGAGAAAGTTTCCCTGATAGAACCTGCCCAATATCACTGCCAGGAGGCAATGATAAAATGTCCCTTATAACAAAAGTCATAATCTTTTTAAGGAAGCAATCAATACTTAAACTATTGGTGCAATAAATTAGTAAAATGCATGTTTTACCCATTGAGTATCATAACTTAATAATTCAATACAAAAGTTCAGTATAATTAACATGAAGTTTATTTAAATGATGATTGTGTCAAGTTCTATAGTTTCTTGTTTCTTTGTGTCTTCAGTGAAAATGAACAAGTAGATGAAATTCTAGTGTTTAGCTCTTTAGAGTAAGATTCATATATCATCTGGTGAGTCATTCCTCAGAAGAGTCTGGAGTTTGTCGTGAAGTTTTCTGGTCTCAGCTTGGATGCTCTCCTTGAGTCTTTTAACCTCTTCCTAAAGAGTGATACATAAAATGAAAGAGCTGAGCAAAAAGTGGTGTCCAGATCATTGTTTAGGAAAAGTCCCAGTCACTGACTTTCCCTTACTTATTTTAAACAATCAGTAATAAAAGACAGTCCCTAATTCCTCCTTTCCATTCATGTCTATTTTACCTTTTACCCTTGGTTTCCTAGTTGTGTAATTCTTTCCAGTCTGTTCCTACAGCTGCAGAAACTTCATCTCTCAATCCCTGAAATATTGGTATCCCAAGAATTATATCCTAAGCCTCCTTCTCCCTTTGTCCTTAAGCAATCTGAATCACATCTTGACTTCAGTTCTCATGTACACACAAAGGAACATTAGATCTAGTATTACAAGGAGAGGTTAAAATCAGTAAAATGCACATTTTACCCATTATGAATATCATAACTTTAAAGCTCAATACAAAAGTTCAACTGGGTGGTCTAGGTGATATCCTCAATCAGGTGATGAGTCTGAGCCTTAGATAAGGGAATTTGTTCCATGTCGCCACAGTCACAGGGTTAAAATAGAAGGAAAGAATGAGATCAGAAGCCCTAGATTGAAAATGCTGCCCTTCGGTGTGGGTCTGTAATCTCAAAATTGTCTTGAAACAGTTCTTGGAAAACAAGAACCTACAGGTAGATCAGCCATGATAGTGAGGATGCCCTTTGTCTCCTAAGGGTGCTCACAGAAGAATGTAAGACTAGGTTTGTAGATATGAAAGCACTGCAGATCCCACTCACTGGGAAGGCTGTTTTGATCATTTGCTAGGCTGTGTGATAGTGGCATTAATTATCTTTTTGGAACTTAATTTTTCTAATCAGAAAGATGGGGGCATAATGGCCCTGATTCACTGAATAGACTAGGTTAAAGAATGAATGTATGGTGCTTTGTACAGTGCTTGGTAGATAGGATCTACTGCCAACTGAGTGATAATAATAGCAGAGGACCGGATGAAACAAACTCTGCAAGTTAAAGGCCTTCAGAACCAGCAACAATTAAGATAAAGAAAGGGGCATGGACATAGTAATATGAGATTAATTTAACAAGGTAATCTATGACCAAAGGAAAAGATTAGCTAGAAAAATGAACAAAATAACAAAAAGACTAATTACTGTGGGTTAGAAATGTCCTTGGATTTTGCTTCACAAATCAGAGTGACTGTACCAAGCACCATTCTAAACTCAAATATTGACTCATTTAAGCTTCAAAATAGCCTTATAAAATAAGTAATATTAATAAAAATATCTCCAAACAATATATTATTAAGAGGTGGAGCTGGGTTTCTCACTCACACTATTTGAGTCCAGAGTCTTTGCCCTAGGCCACAGTCTTATGCTGCCTCTTCCACCTTGTTGGTGCTTCGTGTTCTCATTGATACAGAGAGGGGAGTGTGGTTAAAATCCAGAGATGAAATAATTGATGAGTACCTGGAGCTGACCTTCCATGGCCCTCTGTTGCAGTGCCTGCTGGTATACTCTGTTTCTCTCCATTAGTCTCATTTGTTCCTGATGGAATATCTTCCTCTGCTCCATCATTTGCTGATGCTGCATTAGACTTTCCATTAACCTTTGTGCTTCAGCCTTCATAAACTCTTCTGTTATACCTACCTCAGAGAGGAAGGAAATGACAAACCTCTCTAGGATTAAAGTACCCATCCTTCTGCCTCCACTCTCTTATGTTATTGCCGCTACTTCACAGATAAAATTTCCTTGGTCACTTTTTCTCCCTGCAAGTAATCATATGGTAGCTGAGGGTATATGCCCTATTCAAGTATAGACTGAGGAGCTAAGAATGGTACGTTTGCCATTCCAGCTCTACTTTAATGATCCCAGGTTTAACCAGGTCAAATTAACTTAAAAATGTGTAGAATCTCTGTGTTGCATTTTGCCCCCCATTTTTTTCTCACCTTTTATCTCCTTTTCCCTTGCTGTGAGAGCCAGGTCTGTCTGCAAAATGATAACACTCACAGACTCCTTGGACTCTAAATATTTCTGAAGAGCTTCCTCAGCCTAAGAACCCGAAAAAATATAATCAGAAGTAAAAAATGATTCAGTTGAGTTCAGTTGCTCAGTCGTGTCCGACTCTTTGTGACCCCATGAATTGCAGCACGCCAGGCCTCCCTGTCCATCACCAACTCCCAGAGTTCACTCAGACTCACATCCATTGAGTCAGTGATACCATCCAGCCATCTCATCCCCTGTCATCCCCTTTTCCTCCTGCCCCCATCCGTCCCAGCATCAGAGTCTTTTCCAAGTCAGCTCTTCACATGAGGTGGCCAAAGTACTGGAGTTTCAGCTTCAGCATCAGTCCTTCCAAAGGACACCCAGGGCTTATCTCCTTCAGAATGGACTGGTTGGATCTCCTTGCAGTCCAAGGGACTCTCAAGAGTCTTTTCCAACACCACAGTTCAAAAGCATTACTTCTTTAGCACTCAGCTTTCTTCACAGTCCAACTCTCAACAGCCATACATGACCACTGGAAAAACCATAGCCTTGACTAGACAGACCTTTGTTGGCAAAGTAGTATCTCTGCTTTTGAATATGCTATCTAGGTTGGTCATAACTTTCCTTGCAAGGAGTAAGCATCTTTTAATTTCATGGCTGTAATCACCATCTGCAGTGATTTTTGGAGCCCCCCAAAATAAAGTCTGACACTGTTTCCCCTGTTTCCCCATCGATTTCCCATGAAGTGATGGGACCAGATGCCATGATCTTAGTTTTCTGAATGTTGAGCTTTAAACCAACTTTTTCACTCTCCTCCTTCACTTTCATCACAAAAGTCTAGTTCAATTCCACAACTATTATTCTTCCTGTCTGTCGTCATTGATTTTTCAAAGACCCCCCCATAAGCCCCCCATAACTAATACATAAAACCAAGGATACCTGTATTCCTTTCCTGGGCTCCTGATTGTACTTTGCTTTCAGCTCGTCTCTCTGCTGAATGAAGAGACAATGGCCCCCAGGTTTTGAATAAACCCCTTGCTTCACATTTTCTTCTAGAGGATGAAAAATATCCTGAAGTAAAGCTGAGCAACGATTCTGTGATGCCTCCAAGTTTCGTTTATGAAAGTCATTCTGTTTGGCTGCTAGCTGCATCTTTAAGGGGACAAAGGCCCATGGAAAAGGCATTACCAACACTTCAGTATTTTTAGAAATGATTCACAAAGAGAATCTCTGTATTTTTTCTGGGAATTCAGTGACTATAAGCAATACTATATTATTTCTTCCAAACCTATTGTAAAAAAGTTCCATGGATAATACACTGTAGAAAAGTGACTTTACTTTTGTATCTGAAGTCTCTGGACACCCCTTTCTTTTGCCTCTTCTACTTTAGATAGAATCTTCAGACTACAGATCTCTAGTCTCAAGCCCTAATTTTAAATGCAACCTACTGTGTTACTACTGTTTCAATATTATGTTGGATCTGGGATTTCCAGTGAGGAGGTAGAATGGATAATTGGCCTGAATAATGAGCATATGCTATTAAACCTGAGGAGATAATCTTGTAGTAGAGCCTTTGGCAATTCTGTATGCTTGATTAATAAAAAAGGAAAGTTAATATTCTATGAATACAATTTTTAGGGGATAAGATTGCTTTGAAAAAACTAGTCCATGGGTGTAACATAATAAAATGAGTTACCTGTGTGTGAAACTTTTAGAATCTATAGTGTCTGGGGGCTTCCCTGGTGGCTCAGTAATGAAGAATCTACCTGCAATGCAGGAGATGTGGGTTCGATCCCTATGTTGGGAAGAGATCCCCTGGAGAAGGAAATGGCAACCCACTCCAGTACTGTTGTCTGGGAAAACCCATGGACAGAGGAGCCAGGAGGGCTACAGTCCATGGGGTTGCAAAGAGTCGGACATGACTTACTAAATAATCACAACAACAGTTGGATCCAGGATAGTTTTATGCTTTTTGCTGTTACCTGTCTTCAGAATAATAGTGAAATCTTGGTCACATAAGTGATAGTCATTATCTCTCAGTCTAGTAAGAATTGTTTTTCTTAAGTCCACATTTTGTATTGAATAGCAGCATTTTGCCTTTTATTGCCCCTAAGTCCCATGCACTATAGCAAAAAACTTAATTACCTCTAATTTTTTCTGGTACCCTTGGTCCTCATCCTTGAAAGAGTTTTTCATGAAGACTTCAATGGCCTCTTTCTCACTGGCCCTGTGCAGGTCCAGCAGTTCCTGAAGGGTTTCTGTGGGCAGCTGCAGCTTCTGGCCCACCTCCTGGTCATAATGGGCAATGGCCTTTTGCACTGCAGCCAAGTTCTTAATCTGGGCCAAGGTCAGGACTTCACTTTCCATGCCAGGCAGATCCCCACTGTTGATGGCATTGACATAAGTCTGCACTAGGTTCTCTAGATCTTCACAGGGGGAAGAGATGCTTGAATTATTTGCAGAGAAAAAGGACATGCTCTGAACTAATTCTGAGAATGTTAATTTAGCATATTCAGCCTTCTGCACATGTTCAAATGGCCCAAGTAAGTTCCTTTGGGAAATTATGTGATCAAGAAGACAGATCTTTCACTCTCTGAGAAAAAAAAATTTTCAAAGGAGAAAATTGAAGATTTGTGTGATGACCTACATTTCATCACTTTCTAACTGAGCAATGAGGAGATGGCTATACAAAGTTGTGTGTATTCATTTATTTAGAATACTATAGACCTTTTGCCTGTTTACTCTTCCCTTTCTTTCTCTCTTCCTCAGATTTCTATTCCCTTCAAAATTGCCTTTTCTCGTCCACTTGAACATGTAAAGCTGGTGTGAGTGTTACCCTCACCTGAAAAAGCACAAAGTAGGCAAATTAGACCAGGTCACCTTACTCTTTGTTGGAACTTTCCTGTTGGTCCTCCTCATCCTTTGCCTACTTGTGTTTGCACTCATCTTCCCTTTAGATTGTAGCAATAATTTACAATATGGACTTCCCTAGCTCAGACTGTAAAGCACCTGCCTACAGTGCAGGAGACCCAGGTTCGATTCCTGGGTTGGGAAGATGCCCTGGAGAAGGAAATGCAACCCTCTCCAGCATCCTTGCCTGGTAAATTCCATGGACAGGGGAGCCTGGTGGGCTATAGTCCTTGGGGTTGCAAAGAGTTGGGCATGAGCGAGTGACTAACACACAATAATTTACAAAGTTCCGAGACATAGAGTATTTAGGAACAACTGGATTGAGAAGTCTGCTTAGATTTCTTGAAGGGTTTTAGACAATCTGGGCATCTGTTTGTTTAATGTTTGTGTTCAGTACGTTCCATTTCCATAATGTATGTCTTCCCATTTTCTGCCTATCTAAGGCTGTGGCACTTAGCAAGTACTCACTGTATTGGTGGAACAAGTGCTGCCAACCCATGCGGGTTAGTCTAGTTCAACAGTGGATCGTTTATAGGCAGAACTTTTTTAACTTGACATTTTCTTCAGATTATTCTTCCTATTTTATCTTATTTTGCAAGCATTACTAAAAACATCTAGATATATTTTTGAAAATATTTAATAAATATGATACCTATGATTTTCTTGGTAGTATCTAACTATGCATTTTTAGCATTGACATTGGAAGGAAAAATTACAATAGTTCTCGCATTCTCTATTTTGAATTGATGGAAACCCCTTGAAAAGGTACTCATGAGATCCACTGGCCTTGATGCCTCCTGACAGAGTTTTAGTCTTGGAATGGCTAAAGATGTAGGAACAGAATTCTGCCACTTGTTGTACAAACGTAGGATCCAGATCATCATTATGCAGTGTCTCAAGCTGGGCAAGCTTCTTCTGGTGAGTGGGCAAGTCAAAAATGAAGCATTTCTTTACTGGAAAGAATTTCTGAATACACAGATTAAAATTTTGAAGATGTTGGTTGGGACCTGTGGAGGGAAAAATAGGATTTATTTAGTATCAAATTAACATTCATTTTAGTATACTTCCCACAAATAAATATGCCCTCTACTTGATGTTGGACTTCCTTTGTGGCTCAGCTGGTAAAGAATCTGCCTGCAATGTGGGAGACCTGGGTTCAATCCCAGGTTACAAAGATCACCCGAAGAAGGGAAGGGCTAGCCACTCCAGTTTTCTGGCCTGGAGAATCCCATTGACTGTACAGTCCAAGGGGTCATAGCGAGTCAAACACAACTGAACGACTTTCACTTAACCTCCCTGATGTTATTTACTTCACCACATTTTCACAGACCCAAAACAAAAGCTTAAATGGTGATCAACCAGGGAAAGGAAAATGGAAAACTAATTTGTTCTAAGAACAGGGAATAATATAATTTAATATGGACTCTATTAGATCGTTTAAATTAATAGTATTAATTATTATTAATACTGTTAATGGTATTATTAGTTTTAATTAATTAAATAATTAAATTAATTATTAATAGTATTAATACTATATAGTATTATTAATAATACTACTAATACATAGTATTAATAATACTATGTAGTGGTTTAGTCAGCTGAGTAAATACAGGAAACTATAAGTTTAACCAGCGACATACAAGAGATAACTTCTTGTGCTATTTTTCTCCCTCTTTCCAAAATTGGAGTCTGTTACCTTGCTTTGGCCTCAGTGAATTCTCCAGATATTCATCTGCTGTGATGAGTTGCCCGTTTGCTTCCAGGTCAAGGTAGAAATCTCTCAGAGTCCACACTAAGTCTGGACAGATTCTCACAAAGTCAGCTGCATCATCTACCCTGTTAAGATTAGGTGAGGTATCTGTTCTGAGCAGATGTGACAGTTTTGTCACATAGCTGAGATGCAATTAAGGAAAATTTTGGAAATAGGACTGCATCGGAGCCATATTTAATTCCATGCCTTTATACGCTTTTATATTCTCTTTGGGTTGTAACCAAGTCCTCCTTTCATTCAGTAAACATAAGGACTTCATCTTGTTCTTTTAATGTCCACAGTGTTTTCACCTTTGTGTTTGATACATAAGGACTCATGAGCTGGTGAGTGGAGGAGTTCTTTCTGGCTTTGGTACCATCCTGGACCACAAAAGGATACTGCAAGAGGTCGATAGCTCCCTGGTCAATTTTGTTCATGGTGTTGTATACAAAAGTACTACTCAATAGTAGCGCCAGTACAGGTATATGGGTGTCATTTGTCTTGTCGCCCTAGAAGTCAGAATAAACTTCAGTCATGTCTCATGGCACTCGCACAGGAGCAGTTACTAAAAATAGACCCTTGATCTACAAATGTTAAACAGGACAAACTAAAATGGTTGTGAGAAACATGGGAAATTTAGTTCTGTCATTAGCATTGATAATTTTATATAAAACCATATTCTGTTAACTTATCAGTCCCTCTTATAACTGGTTAGGTATTTGCAAAATCGATAATCAAAGTTACTGAAGGTAACCAGAGTAGTTAAAATCAAGATTTTCAACTGTGTAAAACAAAGTAGGTCTGTATGCTTAATACATGCATCTATTTTATTGAGTAACTTATACACAGGGAAGTTCATATTACTGATCTTATCTAATACTCAACAATGCTGTGAGAATAAGGTTTTAACTACTGTCTCTATGATACAGGTAAGTAAACTAAAGCAAAACTGGGTTGATCATTTTGAATTGTGGTAAATCAAAAGCAAAATGAAGACATGAAAAACAAGGAGAAGTACAAGGGAAAGATCCCGTTTTGTGCTCAAGCTGCTCATACCAGCTTACAACAGCTGGCTGTGTACACCTTTTCTGAGCCTTGAGTTTAGTGACTTCACTTTGGTAGCTTGGAGTCAGCTGTGATGGGAGCACTTAGAAAACTGGAAAGTACTACAAATCAAGGCTTCTTTTCTTGCCAGATAGAAGTGGAAAAATAACATGCATCTCCTGTGCAAATGACAAAATGGATGAGACCAAAGGGGAAATAGATTTCAGGAGACTTATTCTTATTTGTCAAAGTCTTAAGAGCTGCAAGTACTAGGATCCTGATTTGGACTCAGGTTCTGCTGCCTTGAAGCCCCCTGCTAACCTCTGTCCTCTGCAGGGTCAGACTCATGATGGTGACATTTTTGCACCATCTCTCTCTTCAGCTGGGTTAACTGCCTGGCTCCACATTGGTACAGTCTCCCAATTGTGATTCTGGCTTTCAAGTAAAAAAAAAAAGTCTCCCCATGTAAAGAGTGTTCAGGGATGAGGAGGTTGATTAAAAAGAAATTCTTTTTCCTTACCTTCTCTACGTCTCCGAGTCCCTCAGTGTCAAGAAGAACCAGGGTGTGGTTTGGTTTCTTGGGGTGAGGCACACACCACATCCAGATGCCCTTCGTGTGAGACTGTACTGTAGATGCAACTGAGAATCCTACATGGGGAGTTGAGACGCTGTAATAGAGGAGTGGATCTGGAAACTGGAGACTGTCTTAATAAGTGAGCTACCATTTAAGGAAAGCAAGGCGAGGATATGGCAGAAAATATAACTCTGTATTGATCTGAGTTACAATAGAGGAATGTGATAATAAGAATGCCAAGTACCATGGGGCTGGAAATTTGACATTTCTTTTTCTGCAAGAATATTATACTATCAAAATTTAGTTGCTTATAAATACATATGTAGAAGTTATTTCATTGATGTCTTCTTATAATTGGAAAGTACTGTAATTTTTCTAAGTAGATACTGAGGGAAAAAATGAGGTGATTTGTCAGAAGCAGAACTCTACCTTTCATCTCCCAGAAGATCATTAGCTAGATTTGAGTCAAGCATTAGCTTTCAGTATCCCTCCCAGGTCTCTCTCTTCCTCTCCTCACATCACCATGCTGCACGCTGGGGGTGTGGGCGGACAGAAGGGGCTTGGCTGGGCTCTGCCCATGTCACTCACCCTTCTTCTTCCCGGCCAGCTTGTTCATCAAGTAGGACTTGCCTGTGCGGTAAGGGCCCACGATAGCCACCACCACAACAGGCTGCCTGATGGCGGACAGGATCTTCAGAGCTTCTGGATTAACCACCAGTGGCCCATTAGTGTTCTCAATGAGGCACAAGGGTTCTGGCATGTGAATCAATGGGGCCATGTCCATGGCGTCACCTGATGTTCAAGGAAAGACATGGGAAAGACTGAAGTTTCTATTCTTAAAGCAGAAAAAAGTCATTTTACTTCCTCAACCTGTAGACATACTTCTCCCCAGATGGTCTAAGGTTCTGAAGAAGTGAATAATAATAAATAAAAAGATAAAGTCATAATAACATAAGTCCAAGCCCTTCAACACAAGAGAAGTCCTAAAGCCAACAACACAAGAGAAGACTCTACACATGGACTTCACCAGATGGTCAATACAAAAATCAGATTCATTATATTCTTTGAAGCCAAAGATGGAGAAACTCTAAGAAAGAAAGAAAGAAAAAGAGTAGGAGCTGACTGTGGCTCAGATTGTGTATTTCTTACTGCAAAATTCAGAGTCAAATTGAAGAAAGTAGGGAAACCACTAGACAATTCAGATATGACCTAAATCAAATCCCTTACGATTATAGGGTAGAAGTGACAAATAGATTCAAGAGGTTAGATCTGGTAGAGTGCTAGAAGAACTATGGATGGAGTTTCATGACATTGTACAGAAGGCAATGATCAAGACAGTCCCCAAGAAAAAGAAATACAAAAAGGCAAAATGGTTTTCTGTGGAGGGCTTACAGATAGCTGAGAAAAGAAGAGAAGTGAAAGACAAAGGAGAAAAGGAAAGATATACCCATTTGAATGCAGAGTTCCAAAGAATTGCACGGAGAGATAAGAAAGCCTTCCTCAGTGATCAGTGCAAAGAAATAGAGGAAAACAATAGAATAGGAAAGACTAGAGATTCCTTCAAGAAAATTAGAGATGCCAAGGAAAGAGTTCATGCAAAGATTGGCACAATAAAAGAGCAAAATGATATGGACCTAACAGAAGCAGAAGATATTAAGAAGAGATGGCAAGAATACACAGAAGAACTATACAAAAAAGATCTTCATGACCCAGATAATCACAATGGTGTGATCACTCACCTAGAGACAGACATCCTGGAATATTAAGTTAAGTGGGCCTCAGGAAGCATCAACATGAACAAAACTAGTGAAGGTGATAGAACTCCAGCTGAGCTATTTCAAATCCTAAAAGATGATGCTGTTAAGGTGCTGCAATAATATGCCAGTAAATTTGGAAAACTCAGCAGTGGCCACAGGACTGGAAAAGGGCAGTTTTCATTCCAATCCCCAAAAAAGGCAATGCCAAAGAATGTCATACTGCCACACATTTGCACTAATCTCACACGCTAGCAAAGTAATGCTCAAAATTCTCCAAGCCAGGCTTCAACAGTATGTGAACCATCAACTCCTAGATGTTCAAGATTGTTTTAGAAAAGAAAGGGGAACCAAAGATCAAATTGCCAACATCTGCTGGATCATGGAAAAAGCAAAACAGGTCCATAAAAACATCTACTTCTGCTTTATTGACTATACCAAGTCCTTTGACTGTGTGGATCACAACAAACTGTGGAAAATTCTTAAAGAGATGGGAATAACAGGCCACCTGACCTGCCTCCTGAGAATCTGTATGCAGATGAAGACGCAGCAGTTAGAACTGGACATGGAATAACAGACTAGTTCCATACAGGGAAAGGAGTACGTCAAGGCTATATATTTTTACCCTGCTTATTTAACTTCTATGCAGAGTATGTCATGTGAAATGCCTGTCTGGCTCAAGCACAAGCTGGAATCAAAATTCCTGGGAGACATATCAATAATCTCAGATATGCAGATGACACCACCCTTATGGCAGAAAACAAAGAACTAAAGAGCCTCTTGATGAAAGTGAAAGAGGACAGTGAAAAAGTTGGCTTAAAACTCAACATNGCTGAGGCTCTCCTCCCGGAGAAGTGCCCCCCACCCCGTCATGGCATCTCTGCAGGGTGGGCTTCAGGAAGCGGCTTGGGAGGCTGGGGTGGCGAGAGCACAGGAGGGGCGCAGGGACCCCCACCCCGGGCTCTGGTTGGCACCTGTGAGGGCCCGTAGCCCCAGAACATTGGTCGTGGGGTGTCGGGTAGCCCCTTCTCTGCAGCATCCTTGGAGGTGGTCCATGGTGCCAGGACCCCACTCCGGCCCTGGCTGGCCTCCAGCAGTGGGCGAGGGCGTCCGGACAAGTGTGCTCCTAGGAGAGGACCTGAGGGGTGGCAGTGCCCGGCCTCCTCTTCCCCGGGCCTTGTCTGAACTTAAGGCCTGGGCTGGGGGACCCTGGGGCTTCTAGGTGCTCTGACTGCTGGCCTTTACTGGGCCCAGCTTTGGGGTCCCCTGCCCTGGGCACTGGCCGGTGAGTGAGGGTTCCTCTTCTTGGCGGGACACCCGTGTCCTGCGTCCTAGCTCGGCTTTGACGGTGCCATCCTCCCGGTTCTCACCCTGGGCAGCGCCTGGCCTGCGGCCTCTGGCCGAGCCGCCAGCCTAGCGAGGGTCTCTGCGGCCGCGAGTGGGGGAGCCCTTCCCCCATCCGCCCGCGCCCCTCCCCCACAGACGTGATCTCATCCGGCCGCGGGGGNCATGCTGAGGTCTTTTCTGTATCACAAAGGAGCTCATTTTTCCTGTAGGATTTCTGTGGCTCCTATTATTTTCAGTAAGTTCTAGAGACAAGAAAGGGCCAAAGACATGTCACATCCCGAATTTCCACTGAAACATTCTGAGAAAAGAACTGCTCTAAATAAGTTTCCTTGATTTCTTCCAACTGCCTACAAGCATGTTCCAAGATCCTGCCTTCCTTACTACCCATCCAGCCTCCTCTGCCAAAGAAACCTTCCCCAGAAACATGATAGCTTACACCTGTCAGAAGAACATGCAGTTTTACAAATATGTATCTTGGGTGTTTTCACATTTTTCACATTCTGTTTTTCTGCTTGCAGCCCTTTTGGTAACATTTCACCCTTTATAATATGCACAAACTGTTTTCAAAATTTACATCACACATCCCCTCCAGGAAGATTCCTAAACCACCTTTAGCACCTTCTCCATGAGAAAACATCGTACATTTACACTAGTATATTTCTATCAATTTCACATTTTAAATGTATTAAATTTATGGTGATTGTTTTATATCTCAATAAAATTATTTAAAGAAATTTGAATTACTTCCATATCAGGAAACCCCAAATACTGTCTTTAAAACTATTGGTGATTTCCTTAACTCCCTGAGCCTTTGTTGTGAAATGTTTGGTTTGTGTTATATAATCCCTAAGGTTCCTTGAAGCTGTGCAGCATGGTTTGATACTATCCACAAGGTATGGTTAACAGTAATCCAACTAAGAGCAAAACAAAGATAAAGAAAGATCTGGTAAGAGAATCTTCCCAGGGAAACTTGGGTTGCTTCGAATGGAGGAGCAAGGGCAGAAAAAGCAACAAGCTCAAAATAACTTGATTGTGTTCCAAGTACGCAAGGAGACTTTACAAGTTTTCAGTCAAGGAGAACATCTTAGTGCCTGTACAGACTTGGTTCAGAGTTCAGACAAGTTTCCAGAGAAAGTGCCTGGCTTCTGAATAAAAGTAATAAATTAGAGTAATATAATCTAACTCTCTTAGAAGAATCACAGTCCTTTTATTATTAATGATAGTTAATCTAGGGTCAGTAAGCTGGCCTCTTGGTAGAATATGTAATATGAAGAATCAATTATTAAGACAAATTATCATGTACTGCTCCAGTAACTTTAATTTGTCCTGCTTGATGGAGTACTTCATTAAGTCTTATTTGTTTGACTGGGGATCATTTTTGTGGAAGTTTTAATCTGATTAGCCTCTAAGTAGTCACAGAAGAAAGACAGAAGTTCTTCAAATACAGATCCACCCATGGTTGAAGGCATCCAGGAATATCACCACCAGAATCCTGAGCCTTGAATGAGACAGTAAATGGGGGATCAATGATTAATCCCATTCATAATTAGAAACTACCATTCTAAGATGATATTTTGGTTCTATACAACATGAAACTCTTCATGACCTGCATCTCCTCCTATTAAATTAGTATTTTCTTTCCTATTAACTTTATTCTTTGGTTTCTCAGGTCTCTGAATTTAAAAATATTGTGTCTCCCTTTGGCTAACATACCCTCATGTATTCTGGAAAAGGAATTTCCTAGCAAAGCATATTAAAAATAAAACAGACTATTATAAAACTGGGTAGCAAAAGTAGGTAAATAAACAAATAATACAATTAAAAATGAACATATAACAAAATTTTCATGTTATTAAAGAAGACACATAAATGATAACAGGTACATCAAAAATGTTCAACATCACTACTCATTAGGGAAATGGAAATCAAAACCACAATGGCATACCTGTTAGAATGGTTATAATGAAGAAGATGCCAGAAAACAAGTATCAGTGAGGATGTTTTGATAAAGGAACACTGTGCTATACTGCTAAAGCTGAAACTCCAGTACTTTGGCCACCTCATGTGAAGAGTTGACTCATTGGAAAAGACTCTGATGATGGGAGGGATTGGGGGCAGGAGGAGAAAAGGATGACAGAGGATGAGATGGCTGGATGGCATCACCGACTCCATGGACGTGAGTTTGAGTGAACTCTGGGAGTTGGTGATGGACAGGGAGGCCTGGTGTGCTACAGTTCATGGGGTCACAAAGAGTTGGACACGACTGAGTGACTGAACTGTGCACTACTGAGAGGATAAGCAATTGGTTCAGCCACTATGGTAAACAGTATAGAGATTCTTTAAAAAGTTAAAAGTAGAACTACTATATGATCCAATAATTCCCCTTCTGGGTATATATGAAAAGGAAGTGGAAGAGATGTATGCAATCCCTTGTTTATTGCAGCATTACTTACAATAGTCACTGTATTGTATGGTTTCATGTTTGTGTGGAATCTAAAATAGCTGAGCTCATAAAAGACAGAACAGAATAGTAGTTACCAGAGGATGGGGTGAATGGAGGAGCTGAGGATTTATAGTGTTAGGGAATAAACTTTTAACTAGAAGATAAGTTCTGGAGAGCTAAGGAACAGCATACAGCTTATAGAAAGAAGTACTCATAATATTCAAAGTTGGTAACAGACTAGATCCTAGATATTTGCATCATACAAAAAAACCCACATGATAATTTGATGATATGACAGAGATTTTAGCTGTGGCTACAGTGATGTTTACATTTCAATATATGAATTATGAAATCAACAGCTTGTATACCTTAAATTTGCAAATATTTCATATCAGCTGTAACAGTAAATATACATTTTAAGTAAATAAATAAATAGATGAAAGGTAAATAAGAGAGGCACATAATGAGATTATATTTGTTCTATTGACATTTTACCTAGCTTTAAGGAAGATATGTTTGAAATTTAGATTTCTTTGGATAAAAACTGCATATGTTGTTTATATTCTCTCTGAGATTAGTACTTATTTTTATAAGATGATTTTGGAGCCCAAGCAAACAAGTCTGCAACGGTTTCCATTGTTTGCCCATCTATTTGTCATGAAGTGATGGGACCGGATGCCATGATTTTAGTTTTCTGAACGTTAAGCTTTAAACCAGCCTTTTCACTCTCCTCTTTCACTTTCATCAAGAGGCTCTTTAGACCTCTTTGCTTTCTGCCTTAAGAGTGGTGTCATCTGAATATCTGAGTTTATTGATATTTCTCCCTGCAGTCTTGATTCCAGCTTGTTTTTCAGCCAGCCCAGCATTTCACATAACTACATAGAAGTTAAATAAGCAAAGTGACAATAAACAGTCTTGATGTAATCCATTCCCAAAGTTGAACCACTCCGTTGTTCCATGTCTGATTCTAACTGTTGCTTCTCGACTTGCATACAGATTTCTCAGGAGGCAGGTAAAGTGGCCTGATATTCCCATCCCTTTAAGAAATTTCCACAGTTTGTTGTGATCCACACAGTCAAAGGCTTTAGTGTAGTCAATGAAGCAGAAGTAGATGTTTCTCTGGAATTCTCTTGCTTTTTCTGTGATCCAACACATTTTGGCAATTTGATCTCTGGCTCCTCTGGCTTTTTTAAATCCAGCTTGAACATCTGGAAGTTCTCAGTTCATGTACTGTTGAAGCCTAGCTTGGAAAATTTTGAGCATTACTTGCTACCATTTGAGATGACTGCAACTGTGCAGTAGTTTGAACATTCTTTGGCATTTCCTTTCTTAAGGAATGAAATGAAAACTGACCTTTTCCGGTTCTGTGGCCACTGCTGAGTTTTCCAGATTTACTGGGATATTGAGTGCAGCACTTTCACAGTATCATCTTTTAGGATTTTAAATATCTCAACTATTTAGGTGAGGAATTCCATAACCTCCACTAGCTATGTTCCCAGTGATAATTCCTAAGGTCCACTTGACTTTGCACTCCAGGATGTCTGACACTGGGTGAGCGATCACACCATTATGGTTATCTGGGTCATGAAGATCTTTTTTGTATAGTTCTATGTATTCTTGCCCCCTTTTCTTTGTATCTTCTGCTTCTGTTAGTTCCATACCATTTCTGTCCCTTATTGTGTCCATCTTTGCATGAAATGTTCTCTTGGTATCTCTAAGTTTCTTAAAGAGATCTCTAGTTTTTCCCATTGTATTGTTTTCCTCTATTTCTTTGAATTGATCATTTAGGAACACTTTCTTCTCTCTCCTTGCTATTCTTTTGAACTCTGCATTCAGATATATTTTTCCTTTTCTCCTTTGCCTTTGAGAAACAAGTTTCTGTTTTTTTCTCAGCTATTAGTAAGGCCTCTTCAGGCAATCATTTTGCCATTTTTGCATTTCTTCTTGAGGATGGTTTTGATCACCACCTCCTGTACAATGTTATGACCTCTGTCTATAGTTCTTCGGGCACTCTATCAGATATAATCCCTTGAATCTATTTGTCACTTCCACTGTATAATCATAATGGATTTGATTGAGGTCATACCTGAATTGTCTAGTCATTTCCCCTACTTTCTTTAAGTTCTTTCTGAATTTGGCTATAAGGAGTTCATGATCTGAGCCACAGTCAGCTCCTGATCTTGGTTTTGCTGACTGTATAGAGCTTCTCTATCTCTAGCTGCAAGAAATGTAATCAATCTGACTTTAGTATTGACCATCTGGTGATGTCCATGTGTAAAGTCGTCTCTTGTGTTGTTGGAAGAGGGTGTTTGCCATGACCAGTGCATCTGTTAGCCTCTGACCTGCTTCATTTTGTACTCCAAGGCCAAATTTGCCTGTTATTCCAGCTATCTCTTGACTTCCTACTTTTGCATTCCAGTCCCCTATAATGAAAAGGACATCTTTCTTTGATATTAGTTCTAGACAGTCTTGTAGATCTTCATAGAACCATTCAAATTCAGCTGCTTCAGCAATAGTGGTTGGGCTAAAGACTTGGATTACTGTGATACTGAATGGTTTGCCTTGGAAATGAACAGAGATCATTCTGTCGCTTTTGAGATTGCACCCAAGTACTGCATTTCAGACTCTTATTAACTATGAGGGCTACTCCATTTCTTCTAAGGGCTTCTTGCCTACAGTAGTAGATATGATGGTCATCTGAATTAAATTCTCCCATTCCCATCCATTTTAGTTGACTGATTCCTAAAATGTCAATGTTTATTCTTGCCATCCCCTTTTTGTCCACTTCCAATTTACCTTGACTCTTGGACCAGGTAATGGTAACTTCCTTCAAAAGGACGTAAGCCAGGACTGTTCAGTGCCCTTGACCCCATGGCAGGCCACTGTTGACCTACATCTTTGCCGGAGACTCCTGGACACTTACAGGCAAGTCTGGCTCAGTCTCTAGTGGGTCACTTCTCCTTTCTCCTGGGTCTTGGTAAGCACAAGCTTTTGTTCATGCCTGCCAAGAGTCTGTTTCCCCAGTCCTGTGGAAATTCTGTAATCAAATCCCATTGGCCTTGAATGTCAAATTCCCTGAGAGTTCTCAGTCCTTTTGCCAGATCCCCAAGTTGGGAAATCTGTTGTGGGCCCTAGAACTTTTGCAACAGTGCAAGAACTCCTTTGGTATAATTGTCCTCCAGTTTGTAGGCTGTCTGCTCAGTGGCTCTGTGGTGGGGCTCACATGCCATGCCTCCCAGGTATGCTGCACCCAGAGCCTCTGTCCCTGCGGCAGGCCACTGCTGACCTGTCCCTGCACAGGAGCACTCAACACTCAAAGGCAGGGCTCAGTCTCTTGTGGGGTCCCTGGGTCCTGAGGCACACAAGGTCTTCTTTGAGTCCTCTGAGCATCTCTGGTAGGTATGAGGTTTGATTTTAAATGTGATTCTGTCCCTCCTACTGTCTTGTTGGGGCTTTTCCTCTGCCCTTGGAAGTGAGGTATTTTTTTGGTGAAATTCAACCTTCTCCTGTCAATGGTTGTTTAGCGGTTAAATTCTCACAGGAAAAGATGAGCACATGTCCTTCTACTCCACCATCTTGGCTACTCTTTCAAGCCTGAGAAAGTGTAGAGTGAGAAGACTAGAGGACTTCGGTCATTCTGTAGGTAAGATCTAGTAAATATCCTTGTAACTTTATTTTTATCCTTCTTTATTTGTCAACAAATAGATTATGATATGTATAAATGTGCATTTTGCAATTCATGGAGCTTCTGGAATGGGTACATTAATGTCTTCCATCAGATTATTTAAGGTTTGGTTATTATTTTTCATATATATATATATATATATTACCATTTTTTATCTATTGATGTGATTTCCCTTATATCTACATTGGCACATCTGATTCTGCCTCACAGCCCCCTGAGGATATGTATGTCATTCTTCATTTCTATTTTTCCCCTCACACTGGATTATCTTTGCTGATATATTTTTAAGTTGAAAGATCTTTTCCTTTGCTAGGTCACAGCTGGCAAAGAAATATATTCTTGGTACCAGTACTTGTGCTATTCCACTTGGAATATCTAATTTGTCCCTTGTAATGACTTCTAATCTTGTATTAATATTTTCTATAAAACAAATCATTTCCATTATACTTTAATCCTTTGAACCTACTGCTACTGCTGCTAAGTCGCTTCAGTCGTGTCCGACTCTGTGCAACCCCAGAGACGGCAGCCCACCAGGTCCCCCGTCCCTGGGATTCTCCAGGCAAGAACACTAGAGTGGGCTGCCATTTCCTTCTCCAATGCATGCAAGCGAAAAGTGAAAGTGAAGTCGCTAAGTCGTGTCTGATTCCTAGCGACCCCATGGACTGCCGCCTACCAGGCCCCTCTGTCCATGGGATTTTCCAGGCAAGAGTACTGGAGTGGGGTGCCATTGCCTTCTCCTTTGAACCTAGTTACCCTTAATTCTTTAAACATACTCATAATAGCTGCCTTAAAGTTGTCTGCTAAGTTCAACACATGGGCCCCACAAGAGAGTTTCTATGAACAGAATTCCTTTCCTATGCTTAGGTCTATTTTTTCTGTTTCTTGATATGCCTGACCATTTTTTTGNTGAACCTAGTTACCCTTAATTCTTTAAACATACTCATAATAGCTGCCTTAAAGTTGTCTGCTAAGTTCAACACATGGGCCCCACAAGAGAGTTTCTATGAACAGAATTCCTTTCCTATGCTTAGGTCTATTTTTTCTGTTTCTTGATATGCCTGACCATTTTTTTGTGAAAAAATGGACGTCCAGTTTTTTGGCATAAAACAACCCACATTTATTTTCTCATAGTTTCTGTGGGTCAGGAATTTGGCCACAGAATCTGCAAAGCTGCAGTCAAAGTTGTGGCTTGGACTGGGTTCTCAGTGGGAAGCTCAACATGGAATGAGTTTGCTTCCAGGTTTCAGTAATGTTGTCTGTTCCCAGGTGGCACTAGTGGTAGAACCCACCTGCCAATGCAGGAGGTGTAAGTCGCTTACAGGAAGCATGAGATTTGATCTCTGGGTGGGAAAGATCCCCTGAAGTAAGAAATGGCAACCCAGTCCAGTACTCTTGCTTGAAGAACCCCATGGACAGAGGAGCTTTGTAGGCTACAGTTCACTGAGTTGCAAAGAGTCAGACACAACTGAAGCAGTGTGGATTCTGATACACCACTGTAGGGATTACTTTTGGTTCTGTACGTTGTTCTTTGGTGACTTACCTGGACTATTTCAGTGTAGTCTGATGACCTTCCCATGTGCAGCTGTTGGTGTCTTTTTCTCAGTTATACCTTAAAATTTGTATTCTTTTAGTTTTTGACATTGACTTCCCAGAGTTCACTCTTGAGTCATAATAGGTTATTGGTAAGCCAGAGGTAGGTCAGAACTTATGCTTAAACAGCTTATGCCAGTAAATACCCTTTGTCAATGGATCTGAGTGGGATTTCAGAAGACATTCAAATTTCATGTGTTTTAAAACTTTTAAGGGATTTATTTCTGCTTATAGCAGGTGGGGATTTCCCCAATGGCTCAGGGGGTGAAGAATTCACCTGCAATTCAGAACACACAGGAAGCATGAGTCCAATCCCTAGATCAAGAAGATCCTCTGGAGAAGGGAATGGCAACACACTCCAGTATTCTTGCTTGGGAAATCCCCTGAACAGAGGCACCTGGTGGGTTACAGGCCATGGGGTCACAAAAGAGTCAGACACGACTGAGTGACTAAACAACAATAATACAAGGTGAACATTCAGTCAGGAGAATATTTAGTTAAGAGTGAAACAAGAAAAGAGGTAAACAAATCCAAGAACATGTTATTGGGCCACTCTGAGTATTTGGACTCAGTCTTTCTTGGGGTTCTGTGAGTGCAATTCAACTAGTCTCAGAGAATGTCTCATTAGTTGTAGGCTTAATTAAGGGAGAGTCCTTCAGTGTAACAGGGGTTGGTGATATGCTGGCTGGGTCCCCTACTCATGTAACTTTCTTCTGTGCTATAGATCACCTATTGCTGCTGAGCCCAAGCAAACATGAGATTTGGAAGATTTGACAGTTCAAAGCTCATGATGATAAGTCCTGTTCTCACAGTGACATAATATCCAAGAGTGAAGAGCTCAGTATCTTTTACAGCCTAACAGCAACCTGCTGCTGCTGCTAAGTCACTTCAGTCTAGGAGCAGCTTTTCAAATAGCCAGTTAACCTTCTCATGTTTAAGAGCTGACCTTGTCCTGAAACACTAAGAGCTCTGTGAAAATCACATTAGGTGTGCCCGGTGCACGTCTCCTCAGGCTCCCCTTCATCACTACTATCTTCCCTGCCCATACAAGGTAACCACTATGCAGCTTTGACATGTGATATAAGTAGATTCATAAAGTGTTTTAGCTGAACATCCGATATCTGTTACTGTATATTATGGTTGTGAAAACAGCCTACATTTTCATGTGTAGCTGTAGATTATTTGGCTATTATTTGTATTGTAGATACAGTAAAAATATTTTATAATTTATTTGTTTACTCATATATTGACAGACATTTGAGTAGTGCCTAATTTTGTAATTATTAAGGAAAGGGTTTTTATAAACATACTTGCACAAATCTTCATATTCTTCATGTATATTCCTGTATATGTATCCAGGAATATATTGCTATAAACGCATGTGATCAGCTCAGTTTATTTTACAGATACTGTCAGACAGTTTCATAAGTGGATTATAAGAAAAAAACAAAGCTGTCTTTACTGGACCAATCAACTGGCCCAAGAGCAGCACCATATTCATGCAGCATGGGACTAGTGGTCACAAAAACAGTGGTCAGGGAATAGGATCATATTGAAATTGGTCCCAGTGTGATGAAGCCACTGAGTATACCCAAGCCCATGGCTTTTGTGGGGAGAGGAATTCCCCTACCGAGCCAGGCAGAGAGCAGAGGCCACCTGAGGCTTGTAGAAAGGAAAGACAATTTATTGAAAAGAAACAGAGAAGACTTCTGACATAAGTAGCAGAAGAGGGTAAAAGAGAATACCCGAGTGGTTAACTTGGGCCAAACAGTACATACCTTTAGATTAGTTACTAACAATGGAGCGGAAGAATAGCTCAAGTTCATAGAAGTTCCACTAGACCCTCTCCCACAACATACATCTTGAGATAGCATCAGTACAAGATTAGCCAGCAGGAACGGGTTCCTCTTAAGAAGAAACATGTCCTTGAACAAGGAACTTGTTGTTATATAATCATTAGCACAGAGCCTAAGGAAAAACATGTCCTCAGGCAAGATGTATTGTTGCTTACAGGCCTCCTCATAAACTATCATTATTAGTTTTCATGAATTCCTCTTTACTCTCCCCATGATAATTGCCCTATACACACGGTTCGACACCTCATTTTTTCACCTTAAAATAGGTCTAGAAGACTGTGCTGTAGTGGTATATATAAGTCCACAGTCAAATTATTTAATCACTACATAGAATTCCACTATATGTATGTACTAACTATATTTATATTACCACTTCTTTTAAAAAAATTAATTTTGTTGGAGTATAGTTGTGTTTTACATGTTGTATTAGTTTCTATTGTATAGCAAAATGAATCAGCCATGTAAAAACATATATAGCCTCCCTTTTGGACTGCCTTCCCATTCAGGTCATCAGAGTGCACTAAGTAGAGTTCCCTGAGCTATACTGTATGTTCTTGTTAACTGTCTATTTTATACATATTATCAATATGTAGGTATCAATGTCAATATCCCAATTCCTCCCACCTACCCCTCTTTCCCTTTTGATATCTGTATATTTGTTTTCTATGTCTCTATTTCTGCTTTGCAAATAAAATCATATATACCATTTTCCCAGATTCCACACATATATGTGTTAATATACAATGTTTGTTTTTCTGTTTCTGGCTTACCTCACTCTGCATGACACTAACAGAAATATAGATCAAGGAAACAGGATAGAAAGCCCAGAGATAAACCCACACACCTATGGTCACCTAATCTATGACAAAGGAGGTAAGAATATACAATGGAGAAAATATAGCCTCCTCAATAAGTGGTGCTGGGGAAACTGGACAGCTCCATATAAAAGAATGAAACTAGAATACTTTTTGCGGAAGGCAGTGGCACCCCACTTCACACTCTTGCCTGGAAAATCCCATGGATGGAGGAGCCTGGTGGGCTGCAGTCCATGGGGTCACTAAGAGTCAGACACAACTGAGTTACTTCACTTTCACTTTTCACTTTCATGCATTGGAGAAGGAAATGGAAACCCACTCCAATGTTCTTGCCTGGAGAATCCCAGGGNCTTTCTTTGGGATTGGAATGAAAACTGACCTTTTCCAGTCCTGTGTCCACTGCTGAGTTTTCCAAATTTCTTGGCATATTGAGTGCAGCACTTTCACAGTATCATCAGAGAGAACTATTAGTCTACTTGCACAAATTGTAAGTTTCATTTGGGATGGCATGGTCACTTATATTGTGGAAATATGGGAACTTAAAAGCTGATCAATAAATTGCACATAAACATGTCTAGATGGGAAAGAAACACACCTCCCACCCAAGCTATGTAGTAATGCAGGCAAGCTATTCACACCTGGAGACAACTACAGCAAGTTCAGAAGATGTAACCTCCCACATTTTTATGTCTGAACATATTAGATAGTTTTACATCAACATAGATCCAAATTAGAGTCTTTGTGCTTGTCAGGTTCCTGATCATTGACAGTTATCTTAGCAAAGTACCAAGTTGCTGCTAATATTAAAAACATCTGGATGGAACTGTTGTTTGATAATTCATGAAACCCTGAATAATGGGAGCTCCATGAGATGACCTAGAATCACAAATACATAGCACCTAAAACCTTGGAGATGATGTTTATATTCTTTAAGTACTTAGAGGGACTGAAGTCATCATAGCCTCTCCAGGGTCTCAGTGTGGAGCAAATTCAAAGGTCTTTTGAAAAGCCAGGATTGGATTCAAAACTTTGATTGAAGCAAATGTGGTAATGCCAGTAGTGCTTTTTTTTTTTTTTTGACGCTTCAACTTTTACCCATTCCTTCCTGATGTGTCAGCTCAGTGTCTGTCAGGAACTAGTGAGGCCATGCCAGATTTACCTTTAGCCTGTGTTCCAGTAGCCTTTCCTGCTCTTTCTCAAAGTTTTCTCTTTCTCTCTCCAGCTTCTCTCTCTCAGCTGGACTATGTTTTCCCTGAGAGTTCTGTCTTGAGCTTCCATCTGCTGTTGCTGCTCGTATAGTTTCTGTCTTAGCAATTTGCGTTCCCTCTCAGCTGCCTCCTTCCTGGCTCGCTCCTCTGCCCAACAAAAGTTCATAAAGAGAAGCAAGTAACAGATTAGACTCAAACTCTACTTTCTTGAGATTAGAAACTAAATCAAATTTGAAAAGAGAGTGGGAAATCTCAGAATCCACCTGGTGCCACACATCAGGAGCAGGTTTGAGAATATGATGGGAAAGGCCTTGACCATCTGGCTGATGTCCAACCACAGCTCTGTTATTTTCAGATTTAGCAGTATGTACTCCATAGAAGAAGTGGAACCTCATTATTTTGGAAAGATCTTTATTTGATCTGTCAGAGGGCATTGAATGAACATCCCCACCCTGCTAAGATATGAGCCCCATACCTGCTATGGCCTTTGCCGCGTCAGTGAGGGCTTTATCTGCCTGCAGGATGGATTTCTCGATTGCCACCTGAGACTGCAGGAAGTTCTCAAGGACCTCGTTTGTCTAAGGAATTAAGAAGAACCAAAGCACTTAGATTCCTACCAAAGAGACTTGTTCTGTACAAGTGAGTCCTTCTGTGTCATTTTCACTTTCTGCTTAAAATGTTCCAGGAGCCTCTTACAAAGCACTCAAGCTTCTGAGTGTCACCAGAGACTCTGCATGGCTCCTTTCAGTCCCCTGCCCAGTGCTATTCTCTTTCATCAGCCCCAGGTATCAAGCAGTCAGAACTAATTGCAGGTGTATAAACCCACAATCTCATATATTTGCATGTTTATCTGGGGCTCTTCCCTTTGGATAACATCTCAACCTAAACAACATGCACAAATATTTCAACTTATATCCCCCTTCTTTTCCAGGAAACTTTCCTAAACCATATGTCCAGTGTGATTGTCAGATTCTAATTTATGCCGCTGTTGTCTCCTGCTACTTGCTAGTGTGTAACCTTAGGCAACTTATTTAAGCAGTTTGTTCTTCCTAGTTCACACATAGAAAATGTGGATAATAAGACTAGATGCTTCAGAACAACTTTAGGAGGATTAAGTTTAAATTTTCAGAGAAAAAACTTAACATTGTGCCTATAGGCAATAACAGTTTTACATATATTCTTTGTATTATTATTATTATGTTTATTATCACTACCAGTGCAGCCCATATATCTTTCCATATATGAGGGTCTATTTATTTGACTTCTGTCCACTTTGATCAGCCTTGAGTATAAGGATTCTGACTTTGCATCATAAATCCTCAGCATGTGGCACATTAAATGTCATGTTATTGTATTAAAAAAAATGAATGACTTCTATTCTCTCTCTGATGGATATTAGAAATTGATACTCATTTGGGGGGAATGGACATTTCTCCTTGAGAATAAATAACATGTAGTAACGGAGTAGTCCTCATAGTAAACAAGAGTCCAAAATGCAGTACTTAGGTGTAATCTCAAAAACAACAGAATGATATGAGTTTGTTTCCAAGGCAAACCATTCAGTACCACAATAATCCAAATCTGTGCCCCCAAACAATAATGCCAAAGAAGCTGAAACTGAACAGTTCTATGAAGACCTACAAGACCATCTAGAACTAACACCAAAAGAAGATATCCTTTTCATCATAGGGGACTGGAATGCAAAAATAGGAAGTCAAGAGATACCTAGAGTAACAGGCAAATTTGGCCTTGGAATACAAAATGAAACAGGACAAAGGCTAACAGGATTTTGTCAAGAGAATGCAAGGTTCATAGCAAACACCCTTTTTCAACAACACAGAAGACTCTACACATGGACCAACACTACCAAATGGTCAATACTGAAATCAGATTGATTATATTCTTTGTAGCCAAAGGTGGAAAAGCTCTGTACATTCAGTAAAAACAAGACTGGGAGCTGACTGTGGCTCAGATCATGAACTCCTTACTGCAAAATTTAAACTTCAATTGAAGAAAGTAGGAAAAACCAATAGACCATTCAGAAATGACTTAAATCAAATCCCTTATGATTATGGTGGAAGTTACGAATAGATTCAAAGGATTAGATCTGATAGAGTGCCTGAAGAACTATGGATGGAGGATCGTGACATTGTACAGGAAGTGGTGATTCAAACCATCCCCAAGAAGAAGAAATGCAAGGAGACAAAATGATTGTCTGAGGAAGCCTTACAAATAGCTGAGAAAACAAGAGAAATTAAGCCAAAGGCAAAGGAGAAAAGGAAAGATATATCCACCTGAATGCAGAGTTTCAGAGAACAGCAAGGAGAGAAAAGAAAGCCTTTTTAAGTGAACAATGCAAAGAAATAGAGGAAAACAATAGAACGGGAAAGACTAGAGATTTCTTCAAGAAAATGAGAGATACCAAGGGAACATTTCATGCAAAGATGGGTACAATTAAGGATAGAAATGGTAAGGACCTAACAGAAGATATTAAGAAGAGGTGGCAAGAATACACAGAAGAACTATACAAAAAAGATCTTAATGAACCAGAAAACCATGATGGTATGATCACTCACCTAGAGTCAGACATCCTGGAGTTTGAGGTTAAGTGGACCTCAGGAAGCATCTCTACAAACAAAGCTAGTGGAATCTGAAAAGGTGATGCTGTGAAAGTGCTGCACTCAAAATGCCAGCTAATTTGGAAAACTCAGCATGGCCACAGGACTGGAAAAGGCCAGTTTTCATTACAATTCCAAAGAAAGGAAATGCCAGAGATTGTTCAAAGTACCACACAATTGCACTCACTCACATGCTAGCATGGTCATGCTCAAAATTCTTCAAGCTAAGTTTCAACAGTATGCAAACCAAGAATTTTCAGGTTTTCAAGCTAGATTTAGAAAAGGCAGAGAAACCAGAGATCAAATTGCCGACATGTGTTGGATTATAGAATAATCAAGGGAATTCTAGAAAAACATCTACTTCTCTTCATTGACTATGCTATAACTTTTCACTATGTGGGTCATAAAAAAACTGTGGAAAATTCTTAAAGAGATGGGAATACCAGATACCTTACTTGCCTCCTGTGAAACCTGTATGCAGGTCAAGAAGCAACAGTTAGAACTGGACATGGAGCAACAGACTGGTTCAAAACTGAGGAAGGAGTACAACAAGACTGTATCACCCTGCTTATTTAACTTCTATGCAGAGTACATCATGCAAAATGCCTGGCTGGCTGAAAAATAAGCTGGAATCAAGATTGCAGGGAGAAATATCAATAACCTTAGATATGTAGATGACACCACCCTTTTATGGCAGAATGTGAAGAAGAATTTTAAAAACCTCTTGATGAAGGTGAAAGAAGAAAGTGAAAATTTTGGCTTAAAACTCAACATTCAAAACACTAAGATCAGGGCATCCAGTCCCATCACTTCATGGCAAATAGATGGGGAAACAATGGAAACAGTGACAGACTTTATTTTCTTAGTCTCCAAAAACACTGCAGATGGTGACTTCAGCCATGATTTAAAAGACACTTGCTCCTTGGAAGAAAAGCAATGACAAACCTAGACAGCATATTAAAAAGCAGAGACACTGCTGACAAAGGTCTGTATAGCCAAAGTTATGGTTTTTCCAGTAGTCATGTATGGATGTGAGAGTTGGACAATAAAAATGGCTGAGCACCAAAGAATTGATGCCTTCAAATTACAATTCTAGAGAAGACTTTTGAGAGTCCCTTGGACAGCAATCAAATCAAATAAGTCAATCCTAAGGGAAAATCAACTCTAAATATTCACTGGAAGGACTGATGCTGAAGCCAAAGCTCCAATAATTTGGCTCCCTGATGTGAAGAGCCTACTCAGTAGAAAAGACCCTGATGCTGAGAACAGTTGAAGGCAGGAGGAGAAGGGGATGACAGAGGATGAAATGGTTGGATGGCATCACCAACTCAATGGACAAGAATTTGAACAAACTCCCAGAGATGGTGAAAGACGTGCTGCAATCTAGAGTGTCACAGATTCAGACATGACTGAGTGACTGCACAACAAGGCCCGGAGCTGTCATGATACCCCATGCTCTCTCATTACCCACACGTGGTGTTTTGCTTTCAGATTTTCAGGAGACTCCCTGGACTCTATTCTGTGGGCTCTCCATGCTCCACTTGTTCCTCACCTTCACTCCTTTCCTGGGCAAATGGAAATAGTCACACTGTAACCTTTCCATTGCTTTCCTGTAGAGTTTGTGCCCTCCAGGAACAGAGAAACTCCCTGCTGAAATACTTTCCTTTAGGGCCTTCGAAATTTGATCAAGTTTAGTCTGGCAGTATTTAGCAGATGCCTCTTCATTCTGTTGCAAAAAACCTTCCTTCTTATTCTTTATTATTTCCTACAAGGTAAATGTAGAGACATCACCAGAAGCATGGAACAGAGGAGATAAATTTTCAAGAAATCTACTAGAAGGATTGGTCTAAGGTGGTCCTCATGAGAAAATCATTCTAGTGGAGCAACACAAGCAATGTAGCCAAAATATAGAGATTTTCTCCCAACTCTGAGACCTCTGTAAGACTATACAGAAGTTTCTTAATCTCCCTGAAATTCACTTTCTTCTTTTGTGAAATCCCGCTTTTGAATGATCTCTTCCCTAGTGGCTCAAGTTGGTAAAGAATCTGCCTGCATGCAGAAGTCCTGGGTTTGATCCTTGTGTCAGGAAGATCCCCTAGAGAAGGAAACAGCAACCCACTCCAGTACTCTTGCCTGGAGAACACCATGGACAGAGGAGCAGGGGGGGCTACAGTCCATAGGATTGCAATGAGTTGGAGACACGTGCGACTTTCACTGTTTGTTTTTTATTACTAGTAACTCTAACATCCTGTGGTTCTATCTTCAACAAAAGTGATAAGAGAAATAAAAAAGAAGGTAAATATAAAGAACAATCTTTGTTGAGAGAGACTGCCCAGGGAAATCAAGAGCAACCATCTCAGGACTGAGTTAGGAGAGTTTTGAAATAATGCCACAATTCACTAAAGGAGAAATGAATGTTTAACAGATCTGTTGGATCTTGAGCAAATTCCCCAAGGTTCAAAAAAAAAGCATATATGGTCCTTTAGGATTCTCTCTCCCATGAGAATCTGGGCAACTTTATCCTGAATAGGAGATACACTATAGGATGAATATATACAATTCCAGGCGTCATTCCAGAAGGGCATGAATTGGAAAGGACAAATGCTAAATACAGTACCAGGAGCTTCTTCTGGAAGTCCTGATTTTCATCCTTGAAAGATTGCTTCATGAAGACTACAAAGGCTTCCCTCTCACAGGCTGCGTGCACCTCCAGCAGCTCCTGGAGTGTGTCTGTGGGGAGATTCAATCGCTGGGTCATCTGCTCACTGTAGTAGTCAGCTGCCTTCTGCACGGCCACTGAATTCTCCAGGTGGGCCAGAGTTGTCACTGCATTCTCCAAACAAGAAATTCCTCCACTGCTGATGGCATCTACATAGGTCACAACCAGAGTCCCCAGACCTGAATAAAATAAAAAACATGAAAACGTGTCAATTTTTCACTCAACGAGAATCAAGGTTTTGAAATTACAGTTCTAAAATCACACTCACACACCCTCACACACACACTCACACACACTCACACATCTCAACTTCTACTCTTATCACTTTCATTTTTACATTTACTATTTCTTTTATTTGAGCCATAACTTTAAGAAAATGTCAAATACCTACCTTCATCCAATACAATTGGAGGTGTCCCAGAAAAATTGTTTCATAATAGCACAAATTAAGAGAACAATACTGACTACACAGGTAAACAGATTAGTGGAATAAATNTATTTGAGCCATAACTTTAAGAAAATGTCAAATTCCTACCTTCATCCAACACAATTGGAGGTGTCTCAGAAAAATTGTCTCATAATAGCACAAATTAAAAGAACAACACTGACTACACAGGTAAACGGATTAGTGGAATAAATTAAATAATATTTGTTCCTAACTCCTAACCTTTTGATGGATTTTCAGGGAGTCAGAAACTAATATTTATTTTTGACTGGTTTAAACTCACTTCTAAATAGTCTCCTTGAGAAGAACATTTGTGGTATAAGACTTCCTCTGAGAAGTATTTCATCATTTATTGACTTTTGTCATCAATGGTGGGGATCTTTTTAAATGTAGGAAACCCGGGTATCAGTTACAAAGTGATTTTAGAAAGGAATTTACTAATCCCATGATGATAGATAATTTATGAAACACATACATACTTATCTCTGGAGTATGAAAATGTAGAATTACATACTTCTTTATAAAATGAAACTACTGAAGAACATATAAATGAATGTTTGATTTTTATCAGGTCACAAAGAAATATGATTTTGGAAAAGTAGACTCACACTTCCCATTGACCTTCACTCCTTCTCTGAGGATCTTGGTTCTTGCATGGGAAAAGATATATGAACACAAAGTATTCGATTGTTCCTTGAATTTAGGATCAAGTTGACTTTCTAAAACTTTATCAATATGGGCTAGGAGTTCCTTATCATTCACTGGCCGGTCAAAGACAAAACACTTCCGTTTTGGGAAAAATTGCCTGATACACTCCCTGGATGTGTTGGCCTTTTTAACATTGGGATTTGAACCTGAGGTAGAGAAAACAGAAATACAATAAGCACAGTATTCAAATAAGTCAGCTAGAAATTTTAATGACTGGGGCTTTTTAATTTAGGGAGCCTTCTCTGCTCATAGAACTTCTTTAATGCACTCACCTAAATTTAACTCATATGAATAACATCTCTGGAGAGAAATTTTAGGAAATACTTGTCTCAGGTAAATGTATTTTGCATCCACAGAACCAAATATACTGCCCACTTTACATGTATGCTCAGTCACTCAGTCATGTCTGACTCTGCGGCTCTGTAGACTGTAGCCTGCCATACTCCTCTGACCGTGGAACCCTCCTGGTAAGAATTCTAGAGTGGGTTGCCAGTATTCTATCCAGAGGGTCTTCCTGACCCAGGGATTGAACCCATATCTCCTGCACCTCTCCTGCATTGCAGGTGGATTCTTTACCCCTAAGCCACAGAGGAAGCCTGCCTGCTTTATTGGATTTATCAAATTTAATGAATTTAGTGAATGATCAAATGTCCAGTTCAGATAGCATCCAACCAATGCTGGAAGTAAAGTGTAGGAACATAATGAAGAGGAGCTACAAATAAAGATAGCGGAGTAACAGTTAAAATAAGACATAAAAACTTCATTGACAGATACAGTCAAAATTCACACACGAAAATAAGATTAGCTATTTTTCAGTAGAAAGTCTGAATACTAAATGTGACTTAAATGTAACGACTATTCCATAAACACATTGGTTATCCCAAATAGTCACCAGTTCAGTTCAGTTCAGTCACTCGGTTGTGTCCGACTCTTTGCGACTCCATTAATTGCAGCACGCCAGGCCTCCCCTGTCCATCACCATCTCCCGGAGTTCACTCAGACTCACGTCTATCGAGTCAGTGATGCCATCCAGCCATCTCATCCCCTGTTGTTCCCTTCTTCTCCTGCTCCCAATCCCTCCAAGCATCAGAGTCTTTTCCAATGAGTCAACTCTTCGCATGAGGTGGCCAAAGTACTGTAGTTTCAGCTTTAGCATCATTCCTTCCAAAGAAATCCCAGGGCTGATCTCCTTCAGAATGGACTGGTTGGATCTCCTTGCAGTCCAAGGGACTCTCAAGAGTCTTCTCCAGCACCACAGTTCAAAAGCATCAATTCTTTGGCTCTCTGCCTTCTTCACAGTCCAACTCTCACATCCATACATGACCACAGGAAAAACCATAGCCTTGACTAGACAGATCTTTGTTGGCAAAGTAATGTCTCTGCTTTTGAATATACTATCTAGGCTGGTCACAACTTATCTTCCAAGGAGTAAGCGTCTTCTAATTTCATGGCTGCAGCCACCATCTGCAGTGATTTTGGAGCCCCCAAAAATAAAGTCTGACACTGTTTCCACTATGTGTGTGTGTGTGTGTGTGTGTGTGTGTGTGTGTGTGTGTGTATGGCTGAGTTCCTTTGCTGTTCATCTGAAACTATCATCACATTGTTTGTTAACTGGCTATACCCCATTACAAAATTTAAAGTTTAATAAAAAGTAAACACAATTTCCAACCCCTCTTTGGGCAGAAAAGGAAAATTACATAAATTTAGGTATCATATTCAAATAATTATCACAGTAAGGCAAATAGAAGACATAATTTATTTCATCCACTGCTGCTGCTAAGTTGCTTCAGTCATGTCCAACTCTGTGAGACCCCATATATGGCAGCCCACCAGGCTCCCCAATCCCTGGAATTCTCCAGGCAAGAACGCTGGAGCGGGTTGCCATTTCCTTTTTCAATGCATGAAAGTGAAAAGAGAAAATGAAGTCGCTCAGTCATGTCTGACTCTTAGCGACCCCATGGATGCAGGCTACCAGACTCCTCCGTCCATGGGATTTTCCAGGCAAGAAGTGGGGTGCCATTGCCTTGCACAAAGCTAAAATAATAAAACTTCATCTTTAAATATTTCTAGTAGGACAAACACTGACTTTTTGTCAGGCATTAGATTTAAGTGCATCTTCTTTCTCTCTCCAACCTGTTTCTTTTTCAATCACACTTTATTAAATCTGACAGCAAAATCATTCCAAACACGTTTTCTGACCAAAATGCATTAAGATTAGATCTCAATTGCTGGAGAAAAACTATTAAAAATTGCAACATATGGAGGCTGAACAACACATTTCTGAATAACCAACAAATCACTGAAGAAATCAAAAAAGAAATCAAAATATGAATAGAAATGAATGAAAATGAAAACACAACAACCCCAAAACTGTTGTACACTATAAAAGCAGTGCTAAGAGGAAAATTCATAGCATTACAGGCATACCTCAAGAAACAAGAAAAAACTCAAATAAATAACCTAACTCTACACCTAAAGCAACTAGAAAAGGAAGAAATGGAGAACCCCAGAGTTGGTATAAGGAAATAAATCATAAAAATTAGCGCAGAAATAAATGCAAAATAAACCAAAGAGACCATAGCAAAAATCAACAAAGCCAAAAGCTGGTTCTTTGAAAGGATAAACAAAATTGACAAACCATTAGCCAGACTCATCAAGAAACAAAGGGAGAAAAATCAAATCAATAAAATTAGAAATGAAAATGGAGAGAT
>SJYV01056327.1:0-40115 GCA_006410875.1 Neotragus pygmaeus
CACACACACACACACACACACACACTTCTGTTCACTTCCTAGCCATCTGGCTTTGAACAGGTGAGTTAATAGCTCTGTGAATGCCACCATAGACTATACCTAAATGGATAGGTGTGGATTTGCTCTCAGAAAACTTTATACCCTAAAACAAGTAGCAGACCGGATTTGATCCATGAGAAATGTGCTTTACACAAATGCTACACAAGCCCATTTTCTGATTGTTTTCCCTCTACTCAGTGTAAGGAGCAGCTTGGAAAGCCATTGCCCCCACAGTATGCCCTGGAGCTTCTGACGGTCTATGCCTGGGAGCAAGGGTGCAAGCAAACAGGATTCATCACAGCTCAGGGATTTCAGACTGTCTTGGAATTAGTCCGGCAGTATCAGAAGCTTTGCATCTACTGGGAAAAGAATTATAACTCTGGAAACCCTATTATTGAAGAATACCTGATGAAGCAACTTGCAAAACCCAGGTACTCTATCCGCTCATGGCTTAGCTCCCCACATAAATGAACCCCTGCTTACAGCTGTAGCACCCTGGAAATGAAGGAATTGGGAGGGTTCCACATTAACTGATCATCTTCTGATACTTACCATGCTACTGGGCACTTCACTAGTACCATCTAGCTTTAAAAACAGTGTGCAAACAGCCACATGAGGCAGGCACTATGTTAACTGCTTCACAGATGAGCAAACCAAGATTCTGAGCAGTGAAGAGTTTGTCCAAACCCTAACAGAAAATGAGCAAAACAGCTGAAATTTCAACTAAAATAACAACAGCTGCAGCAACAATAATAATTGCTCCCAGGAAGTAAGAGCTTGCTATAAGACTAACACACTCTAATCGTATAGTAAAAATTATGACTATTGTTAACTGTCATGCACTAACCCCTTACGATGGCCCAATTACTGTGCTGAGTATTCCATGTTGCTTATCTAGATCCTCATAGAACGTCCTTTGAAGTAGGGATGTTCAAATCTGCCCATTTCACAGATGAGCATACTGAGAATTAGAGAGACCAAGACATCTACCCAAGGTCACACTCCTACAGAAGAACAGAGGTGAGATTCAAGTCCAGGTCTATCAAAGCCCAAATGCAAGGCTCCCCCTTCCGTTCACTGTCCTCCATGGAGCAGGACACCCAGGAGGCACCCCAAAGAGCAGTGCTCTGCTGGAACCCTGATGCTGCCTGAGTCTGAGCTTGTGCCAGGCTGATTGCTTTGCCCTTCCTGGAGCATCTAGACCACCCACCAGACAGAACCCAGCTTCTCATCTCTCTCTAAATATTACCCTTTAGGCCTGTGATTCTGGACCCAGCGGACCCTACAGGAAATGTTGCTGGTAAAGATGCAGATAGCTGGCAGCGGCTGGCACAAGCAGCTTTGGTCTGGCTGGATTACCCGTGCTTTAAGAAATGGGACGGATCTCCCGTGGGCTCCTGGGATGTGTTGGTGAGAACTTCTGCTTCTTTACCGCTGCCCTGCCCCTACCCCTTCCACATAGCATGGAGTATGTAGCTAGAGATCATTCCTTCCAAAGAAATTGCCTCTTGCTAGAGGTCGCTAGGGCAGAGTTGGACACGACTGAGCAACTTTCATTTTCACAGAGGTCACACCCATTCACATCATGCCAGGCTGTGCTGCTGTTTTACAGTCATCTTGACCCCAGTCAGAGGGTTCCTAGACTTCTCACATCGCTATCCAGAGCATATTCTTTAATTAATGCCTCCTCGGCCAGAAGTAACTTTTTTAACAGCGCCCATTGGCTCATTCCACTAAGAAGAAAAAGAATAACAACCACCACTTATGAATACCTGCTTTGGGGTCAGGCTCTGTTCTTAGTCCCTTAAATTTCACTGTTTCATTAAATCCTCACGACGCCCCATGAGCCCTGATTTCTACTCCCATCTTATAGATGAGAAAAGGAGGCTCAGAGAGGTGAAGTCACCTGCTCAAGCCCACTCAGCTAGGGAGCTGCAGAGCTAGGAATCCCACTCAGCAGACTCCAATGCCAGGGCTTACTCCGCTGGGCTAAACAGCCTGCCTTGTATCCCCTCTCCCCTCCATATCACACAACAATGAGTGACTCAGAGTAGGTGAGGACGTGGGCGTGTCACACAGCTAAGTCGGGGCTGAGGGCCTCATCTTTCCACTCCAAGAGTAGGGATCTTTCTCAAGCTGGAGTGGAGAGGGCTGATGATGCCAGAGATGGGTTTCCCAGGAAACAGGCTCTGGGATGAAGTTCACGTGCGGGATGTTTCCGGGGAGGACCACTGGAACCGACATCTGAGTAAAGGAGGGGAGTGAGGTGGGTACCAACACGAGGAGAGGGGCATCTGGGATGCTGGCCATCTCGGGCCATCTCCCTAGGGAGCCCTGGGGGCCCCAACAGCCTCCAGAGTTGTCCTACAGAAGACCGAGGTGGCCAGGCCTTTACAGCCCCAACACGGGTCAGCCGCTGAATGTGGTCAACCCAGGAGGGGGCGTGGCCTTCCTTGAAGGGCATCCAGGCGGCAGGTCACAGCGTCCACCGTGAATGCTCACTGAGACCCGAGCCAAGTGGGGAGGCCCAGCTCTCCAGTGTGACCACGTGCTTCTCCCTTTCAGCCCCAAGAACACAGCGACCTGATGTTCCAGGCCTATGATTTTAGACAGCACTATAGATCCTCTCCAAGAATCCACCTCCACAGAGGAGCCCCTCCCCAGGTGGAAGAGAACTGGACATGTACCATCCTCTGAACGCCAGAGTATCTTGGAGTCAAGGTCTCCAGAGCCGTCTGGGCCAACCTTCTTCATTTCTAGGGCTAGGGGGCCTGGATCCAAAGACAGCTGTGAGTTGATGTCAGACCTGGAACCAGAATCCAGGTCTCCTGACCCCCAGCCTTCCCACTATTCTGTGCTCTCTTTTCTTTCCTAGACAGCATGCTCCCCATTGGAGCCTGACAATAGCCTCTCCAAGATACCAGGAGAGACTCAGGCAAAAGAGTGGAATCCCAGCCTTGACTTTCTTCTGTGAACCTGGGGGAAAAGGTGATGGTCCAATTTATTGTCAATAATAACAAAAATAGTAGCAAATGCCATTTGTTGGATGTTAATTAACTCAAGGTACAGAGCCAAGAAGGATATCTGCATATTATGTGTGTGTGCATATTCATTGTTGCAAATAAAGATATCAATTGGGCACCTGCTCTGTGCCAAGCATTGTTCTGGCCACTGGATCACTGTTGTGGTTCAGTTGCTGAGTTGTATCTGACTCTTTGTGACCCCATGGACTGCAGCACGCCAGGCTTCTGTGTCCTTCACTATCTCTCAGAGTTTGCTCAGATTCTTGTCCATTAAGTGAGTGATGCCATCCAACCACCTCATCCTCTGCCACCCTCTTCTCCTTTTGCCTTTAATGTTTCCCAGCATCAGGGTCTTTTCCAATGACTCCGCTCTTCTCATCAGGTGGCCAAAGTATTGGAGAATAGCAATGAGTAAAGCAGACAAAAATCCCTGCCTCGTGGAGCTGACATTTTGTGGAATACTCCACTATTGGAGAGATGAGGGTCCTTTCAATTCTCAACTACAGATAATCCTGAGACAAGAATCTTTGGTTCATCCTTTGTCCACATCTCTGATTATTTACCCAGGAAAAATTTTAGAACTGCCTTGTGTAACTCAGTAGTCTCTAGTCACGGATGGCTATTGAGTGCTTGAGATGTAGCTGAACCCAACCGAGAGGTGCTCATCTTTATACTTTCCTGAGTTTTCAGATTATTACTAATTTGGGGCTGTAATTTATACTGCTTATATGACCACAAGAAACAGTAAAGCAAGGTTTCTGGTTCAGAACTATCCCATCCACCCCTGCTATTAAAAGCTGGCAGAGACTCTTGCAGAGGTTTCTCGTTCATAAGACTCCCCCCAACTCCGAGGACCAGTATCTGCCTTGCCTCCTGCCCACCAGGACTGTAATTATGGTCAAGTCCCAACACAGGGCCTGCTGAGGGAGTAATAGACTTGTATCCATAACGGCTGGAAGGCCCGGCAGCGTGTACCAGCACAAGTCAGGTGGCTGTGTGAGGGAGGGACCCCAAGGGACCCATCAAGGGGCTGTGGAGTCAGGTCGGATGACCTAGAGCTTATTGATTTGGAAGTCCCCTCCTGGACTTCAGTACTTCATACCCTGGCAAGGACCCCAGGAGAAGGTGCAGACTTGCTCTTAGCCAGGCTCTTAGAACGGATAAAGTGTGAGCATCTGCCAGGTAATATTCCCATGAGAGAGGTGGGCTGCTGCTGCTGCTGCTAAGTCGCTTCAGTCGTGTCCGACTCTGTGCAACCCCATAGACAGCAGCCCACTAGGCTCCCCCGTCCCTGGGATATTCCAGGTAAGAACACTGGAGTGGGTTGCCATTTTCTTCTCCAAAGTGTGAAAGTGAAAAGTGAAAGTGAAGTCGCTCAGTTGTGTCTGACTCTTAGCAACCCCACGGACTGCAACCTACCAGGCTCCTCCATCCATGGGATTTTCCAGGCCAAGAGTACTGGAGTGGGTTGCCATTGCCTTCTCCGAGAGATAGTGGGAGATGGAATTAAAAGGTCAGGGAAGTGGATGTGCTGGGGGCTTATGTGCTGTATAAATCCAGAAAGAAAAAAGAAAAACCCCACCAAATTATCTCCCGTGGAAAAGCAGAGAATACAGCTCTACTGAGACCATAAAAGATACGCTAGCAAGGGACCTCCCCGGTGGTCCAGTGGTTCAGAATCCGTCTTCCAAGGCAGGGGACACAGGTTCGATCCTGGTCCCAGAAGATCTCACATGCCTCGGGTCAACCAGGCCCCGATGCACCCCAACTATTGAGACTGCTGTCTAGCACCCACGGGTCACAGCTGCTGAAGTCCGCACGCACCCTAGAGCCTGTGCTCTGCAGCAAGAGAAGCCGTCTCAACCAGAAGCCCGCACACCCCAGCACCAGGGCCAGAGAGCAGCCCCTGCTCGCCACAACCAGAGGGAAGCCTGCACAGCAACAAAGACCCAGCACACCCAAACATAAATAAACAGATAAAATTATTAAAAAAAAAAAAAAAGAGTAAAGGAGTCTGGGTGGCTACGATGTGTCCGTGTGGGTTACTCAGTTGTAACAAGTGTATCTCCTGCTAGGGGATACTGATGTGAAACTGAAAATGAACTCGGAAACGGGAAACCCCATCTTAAGTGAAGCCAGGAGACTAGAAAGGGGAGCTCTCACCTCTCAAATCAGTTCAGTTCAGTCGCTCAGTCATGTCCGACTCGTTGCGACCCCATGGACTGCAGTAGGCCAGGCTTCCCTGTCCTTCATCAACTCCTGGAGCTTGCTCAAACTCATGTCCATCAAGTTGGTGATGCTATCCAACCATCTCATCCTCTGTCATCCCCTTCTCCTCCTGCCTTCACAGTCTTTCCCAACATCAGGGTCTTTTCCAATGAGTCAGTTCTTCGCATCAGGTGGCCAGAGTATTGGAGCTTCAGCTTTAGCATCAGTCCTTCCAGTGAATATTCAGGACTGTTTTCCTTTACAATGGACTGGTTTGATCTCCTTGGGAATCCAAGGGACTCTCAAGAGTCTTCTCTAGCACCACAGTTCAAAAGCATCAATTCTTTGGGACTCAGCTCAAATACCACTGCAGAATGTTGTTTGGGGTGGGAGGAGGCTGGCGTGATGGTGGTTGTGGTGGGGTGGTGGCAGTGAGGTATATAGGAAATCTCTTGGCTTCTGCCAAGTTTTTCTAGGAACCCAAAAGCACTCTGATAAACTAAATTTATATATATATATATATATATATTTTTTTTAAGAGTAAAGAGACATAATACCTGCAACATACAACCCACATGACTCAGTAATAATGATACTGATAATACAATGTACACAGAGAATGAGGAGCAAATATGGTGAAATATTCAAGATCAAGAATATGAGAGAGTCCTTTGTGTTTCAGATGATTTCAAAATAAAATATTTTCAAAAATTAAAAAGCACAGACTTTAGAAAGCAGGTAGTTAGAAGCTAGCCAGATAACTTACAAGCTGTATAACCTCAGACAAATATTTTTCAGCTCTCTGAGCCTCTATATTTTCATTTAGAAAAGAAGCCTTATGACCTAAGCCCAGCCTACCTCAAGCTGTTTTAGAAGTCGGAAAAGGGCAGGGAAGGGCCCTTTATGGACAGGAGCGATCATCAAGTTTCTCCAGAGAAACCAAACTGTGAAAATGAACTCGCAAACAGAAGCCTCATGGAGTCAGAAGACCAGAAGAGGGAGCTCTCACACCTCAAATGCCTCTGGAGACCAGTCCCAGGAAAGCCATGTCAGTTAACACACCCCCAACAGGAAGATGATCAACAGGGAAAAATCATCAGTGACGGGCCAGGACAGGAAAGATGTACATTGCATGGCTCCTGGAGGAAGCCAACTCCCCTGGCAATTGAGCCAGTGAGGACCCATCATCACCCTGAATTCTTGCTTTCCTCCAACAGGCATGTGTTCAAACAACCCCTCCTAACTTCCTCTTTTTTCTCTATAAAGCAATATTCCTCTTCTTCGTTGGCTGGACTTGCCTATGGCTTTTTGCTATTGCCTGCTTGTCCTAAATTGAAATTCTTTGCTGTTCCCAAATAAACCCATTTTGCTGGTAAAACAATGATTGCTTTACTTTTGAGGTTAATAGAACCAATTGGTTTTATAAATCTAGATTTAGAGAAAATTTTGTTTTAAGGAGTTGGCTATGCCATTGCAGGAGCCAGTGAGTCCAAATTCTGCAGGGTAGGGTGGCCAGGGTAGCTGGAAACCACCCCCCCCAAAAAAAAATCTAGAAGAATGTTTGACCAAATATCGGAGTACCGTGGTCATAGTCAAGTTGACATACGAAACTAATCATCACAGGACTTCCCTGGTGGCCCAGTGGTTAAGAATCTGCCTGCCAATGCAGAGGACAGAAGTTCAACCCCTGGTCTGTGGAAATCTCACATGCCACAGAACAAGTAAGCCCTATGTGCCCCAGCTGCTGAGCCTGCATATCCTGGAGCCCGAACTCTGCAAGAAGAGAAGTCACGATAATAAGAAGCCCGTGTACCACAGCTGGCGAGCAGCCTCCACTCGCTGCAACTAGCAAATGCCCGCTGACAGCAACGAAGACCCAGCGTAGCCAAAAATGACAGATAAGTAATTGCCATTTAAAAGATAATAATAACAAAATCAATCATCACAGCAGAAAAGGGGTCTGTTCCTGTCCCACCTTGGAGATGTTTGCCTACTGTGTTACAGAGGGAGCCGCTAGGAGCTGCCCAGGAGTTTCAATCTCATGGTCCTGGACACAAGAGTTGGACTCCTGTCTCCTCTCTGGCCTACGTGCTCCTGGACATGTTTTCCTTCCTTGCTGGGGGTGGTTAAATGCCCGATGAAACCTGGCAGGTGTTCATGCGTGTGCTGAGGGACTGGGCACCCAGAAGCAGGCCTCTGGGGACCCGGGTTTGCTCAGGGGCGGAACTGAAACCCAAGTGGCTGAACGCTCGCCTCGCTGTGTGTCCCGAAACAGTCAGGGCCCTCTCTGGTCTCTTCTCCTCACTGTTCTCACCACCTCTGAATTCCCAAACCATTGGGAACAGGGGAAAGGGGAAGGAGCCTCAAAAGATGACCTCTGGGAAAATGATTTTTTATATTATATATATATATAATTAGATGTAAATATAACTGAATCAGTTTGCTGAACTCCTGAAAACTAACACAATATTTTAAATCAGCTATACTTCAATTATTAAAAAAAAAAAAAACCCACGACCTCTAGCCCCCTATGAAATTACTTGCTTTACAAACACTTTACAGCACTAGCCATATACCAGGTCCTGTTCTAAGCACTTTGCAAGTGTTTTAATCTTTGTATTAAGCCTGTGAGATAGGTACCACTGTTACCCCCATTTTACAGATGGGGAAATTGAGGCACAAAACGGGCTGGCAGTGTGCTCAAAGACACAGACCTAACCCATATCAAGCCCTCATAATCCAGCTCAAGGGGCCATGTTTTTAACCACAAGCCTCCCTTGGGAGCAGCGGACAGGCTGGGGGCGAGGCCTGGGTTGGGCCGGAAGACTCTGAGTTTCCTTTTCCCCTGGTGTGAGTTTCGATTTTCTCCCTTCTCCTCCCCCTGCACACAGAAGCTCCTTATTCTCCTCAGCCTCCCACTCTGCCACCAGCTGTCATCTCAGCAGCCAGTCAGAGCCATGGGCAGCCAGGAGTCCCACCTCTATGAACAGACTTCTAAGAAACTGGAGGCGTTTATCCAGAACTACCTGAGGCCCTCTGAAGACTGTCAGAAAGACATCGACCAGTCAGTGGACACCATCTGTGCAGTCCTGCAGGAACCCTGCCAGTCCCTTACCGTGACAGGGGTGGCCAAAGTGAGTAGATGCCTGGGGTCAGTGCTTCTGGGACCCGGGAGGCAGAAGGACTTGATGCTGAGCACCTGCTGTGTTCTGGGCCCTGGGTGCACAAGAATCACCTTGTCTAAGTGACATGATGGGACAGGGTGTAGAGTTTAGGGGTACAGGTTGGGAGAGCGCTGATTCTGCCCCTTACTGCTGTGTGACCCGGGGTAGGTTGCTTAACCTCTCTGTGCCTCAGTGTCCGAACGTGTAAAACGGGAGGGGAATAATAGTCAATGCCAAGTGTTAAGAGGCTTAAACACATAATGTTCTGGCAAGAACTTGGTAGAAAGCACAGCCGTAAGTTAGCTGTGGTTACTTATGTCATTTTTATCCTCCCCATTTTACAGATGAGTAAACTGGGCCTACAAGAGTTCAATAAAACTATTCATGGATGTTCTGTGATTTCTCAACACCAAAGAGGTGGAAAGCTTCATCAGTTAGACATGTTTGGTGCTCTGGCACAAACCCTAGGGTGGAGGCTGAAGATTCTGGGATTTTGAGGAAGAAATGATGCTGGGAAGCTGCCAGGACCCTAGCGGGGGTGGGGATTCTGTATGCCCTGCCCCCTCCCCCCTGTGCTCTCCAGCACCGGAATTGCACTCCTCTGCAGTCACTGCTTCCCGGCCTCGGCCCTTACACACACCCACTAGCCCTAGGAGTAAAGACACCGGGACCCATGGTGCCTCCTGTCTTGGCCCAGATAAGGAAAATGAAGCTTGGGGAAGTTGTTATTAGTTGGCATTTGACCTGGGATTTGAAGCTCAGGTCATCTATTTGGGAGGGCTCCCCTGCTGGCTCCGTGGTAAGGAATCCACACGGAGGTGCAGGAGACATGGGTTCGATCCACGGGTCAGGAAGATCCCCTGGAGAAGGAAATGGCAGCCCACTCCAGTATTCTTGCCTGGGAAATCCCGTGGACAGAGGAGCCTGGTGGCAACAGTGCGTGGGGTCGCAGAATTGGACACGACTGAGCAACTAAACATTGGCGACTACTTGTTTGGAAGTGTGCACCCTTAACCGCTGTGCAGTCCTACCTCTCAAAATTGTTAACTTTTTTCTCATTAAAAAAATATGTACAGAAAGAAAGAAACAGCCAGAAAGAAAAACACCAATACAGTATACTGACACATATATATGGAATTTAGAAAGATAGTAATGATGACCCTGTATGTGAGACAACAAAAGAGACACAGACGTATAGAACCGACTTTTGGCGTCTGAGGGAGAGGGAGAGGGTGAGATGATTTGGGGGAATGGCATTGAAGCATGTATACTATCATGTAAGAAACGAGGCGCTGGTCTATGTTCGATACAGGATGCAGGATGCTTGGGGCTGGTGCACGGGGAGGATCCAGAGAGACAATGTGGGGTGGGAGGTGGGAGGGGGATTCAGGATTGGGAGCTTGTGTACACCTGTGGTGGATTCATGTTGATGTATGGCAAAGCCAATAGAGTACTGTAAAGTAAAATAAAATAAAAATAAATAAATAAATAAATAAAATAAAAAAATATGTACAACAAGTGCACAGATATGTGCACAGCTTGATGGATTGCCACAGACAACATACATGTGTGACCTATACCCAGATCAAGAAATAAAATTTTCCAGCCCCTACCCAAGGGTCCCTGGGCCCCTTGCCCAGTCATTACCCTAACCCCAGCCAACCACTCTCCTGACTTCTAACAGCAGAGATTAGGTTTGCCTGTTTTTAAACTTCGTATAGAGTGACCAACCTTCCGGGCTTGTCTGCGACTGAAGGGTTTTCTGGGACATGGACGTCTCGGGGCTAAAACTGAGCAGGTTGGTCTCCCTGTCTAAGACATCGTGCGCTGCGCGGCTTTAACGCCTGGGCTTTGTTTCCGGCGCACCGGTGGGTGGGAGGCACGTCGCTGCCTGCGGCTGTTGTTTTCTCATTTTGTTGCTGCTGTGCAGTCCGTTGTGTCTGTTCCACTNTGGTCTCCCTGTCTAAGACATCGTGCGCTGCGCGGCTTTAACGCCTGGGCTTTGTTTCCGGCGCACCGGTGGGTGGGAGGCACGTCGCTGCCTGCGGCTGTTGTTTTCTCATTTTGTTGCTGCTGTGCAGTCCGTTGTGTCTGTTCCACTGACGGTCATCCAAGTTGCCTTCTGTTTGGGGCTTGCGGGGAAAATGCCGCTGTGGGTGTCCTGATTCAGCTCTTTGGGTGGAGAGATGAACACCGGCCACTCAGCTCTCAGACTACGGTGACGTGTGGGACTTCTGCTCGAGTTGAGAAACACTTCTGCCCGTTGGGGTGCCCAGTGAGCCCGGAGGGTTCCGACTTTCACATCTGCCTCTCTGTTGCTCGTAGGGTGGCTCCTATGGCCGGAGGACGGTCTTGAGAGGCAACTCCGATGGTACCCTTGTCGTCTTCTTCCGGGACCTTGAGCAGTTCCAGGACCAGGAAAAAAGACAGTATGAACTCCTCAGCAAAATCTGGGCACAGATGAAGCACTGTGAGTCCACGCTGAATCTGGCAGCCAAGATGGAGCTCCAGAACACCAATAGGAGCTCCAGGGTCACCGTCCAGCTTTCCAGAAAACAGCAGAGCATCACTTTCAACGTGCTGCCTGCCTTCAATGCTCTGGGTGAGCCCTCCTGGGTGTGCAGGTTGGTGGGGAGGGTTGGGGGTATGGGTCTGGAAGGGCTTGTCAAGAGCACAAAGCCAATGAAAGGGGTGGTGGGTAGCATGGGGAAGGAATAAATGCCACTGAAAGTGAAAAGAAAGTGAAAGTGTTAATCACTCAGTTGTGTCCTACTCTTTGTGACCCCGTGGACTGTAACCTGCCAGGCTCCTCTGTCCATGGAATTCTCCAGGCAAGAATACTGGAGTGGGTTGCCATTCTCTTCTCCAAGGGATTTTCCCAGCCAGGGATCAAACCCTCGTCTCCTGCAGTGCAGGCAGATTCTTTACTGTTTGAGCCACCAGGGAAGACTTTCAAGAGAGAAGACCCCCTCCTACCTTGAGCTTACTCTGTTCTTTAGAACCTCTCCTTTAACTCCTAACTGACTTTGGAGGAAATGTTCTAGACCCTAGAACCTAGAGTAGAGTTCCTCAAACTGTGATATGCACACAAATCCCCTGAGAAACTTGTTAACATGATGGCTGTGATTCAAGAGATTGGGGTCCAGAATTCTGTATTTTCAACCAGCTTCATGGTGGTTGCTGCTCTTCTGCGGACCATAGTGAAGATGTAAACTAGAATAAACGTTGGTTAGAGGTAGAGGATGGGGAAAACATCTGAGAAAAGTTCAGCTAGAGCAGGTTTGGAGTTGCCCTCTAATCAGGTCAACATCAAGGCAAGGATCTTTCATGGGCAACTGTTTGAATGGATCAACGGTTGGATGGAAGGATGGTTNAAAGTGAAAGTGTTAATCACTCAGTTGTGTCCTACTCTTTGTGACCCCGTGGACTGTAACCTGCCAGGCTCCTCTGTCCATGGAATTCTCCAGGCAAGAATACTGGAGTGGGTTGCCATTCTCTTCTCCAAGGGATTTTCCCAGCCAGGGATCAAACCCTCGTCTCCTGCAGTGCAGGCAGATTCTTTACTGTTTGAGCCACCAGGGAAGACTTTCAAGAGAGAAGACCCCCTCCTACCTTGAGCTTACTCTGTTCTTTAGAACCTCTCCTTTAACTCCTAACTGACTTTGGAGGAAATGTTCTAGACCCTAGAACCTAGAGTAGAGTTCCTCAAACTGTGATATGCACACAAATCCCCTGAGAAACTTGTTAACATGATGGCTGTGATTCAAGAGATTGGGGTCCAGAATTCTGTATTTTCAACCAGCTTCATGGTGGTTGCTGCTCTTCTGCGGACCATAGTGAAGATGTAAACTAGAATAAACGTTGGTTAGAGGTAGAGGATGGGGAAAACATCTGAGAAAAGTTCAGCTAGAGCAGGTTTGGAGTTGCCCTCTAATCAGGTCAACATCAAGGCAAGGATCTTTCATGGGCAACTGTTTGAATGGATCAACGGTTGGATGGAAGGATGGTTGACTGGGTGGATGGATGGTTGGTTTATTGAGTGGATAGGACTCATCATAGTCACAGCTTAGTCTCAAGCATTAGGTACATATATTATCACAAACTTAATTATCAGAGTTGACATCTAACCCGTCATTAAACAAATGGAATCAGAAAGAAATGACTGTATCCAGGGCCACACACCCAGTTACTGACGGAACTAGAATAGAAGCCCGAGTCTTTTAAGAGTCAGGCCTGGTGCCTTCAAGGTGGGACGCACACACACACAGACAAAGCCTGATGATTCACAGTCACAGAAAGGTGACCTAGTTCAGAGGAAAAAATGCAGCAGTTTGAGAGTTAGGCAGCGCTGAATTCTCACCTGATCCTACTACTAACCCACCTTTGTCCAACAGTAAGATCAAAGCTACCTTCCAGGGCCTTTCGGACAGTAAGGATTGAGAATACATGCCTGACTCAAAAGTGTTACTGAAAGGTGTGTTGGTCCAGCTGCTCACTGTCCAAAGTCAATAAATACGCCAAGCTGATGGAAAGGAAAGTTAGCTTTATTTCAGATGCCAGCAACTTTGGGGGAGGGCAGACATCTGTCCAAAGGTCAACGCCTCCCGCTGATCGTCAGTGGGGACGCGCTTTTTTAGACCGAGGGAGGGGNTGATGGAAAGGAAAGTTAGCTTTATTTCAGATGCCAGCAACTTTGGGGGAGGGCAGACATCTGTCCAAATGTCAACGCCTCCCGCTGATCGTCAGTGGGGACGAGCTTTTTTAGACCGAGGGAGGGGGCTACATGAAGAAAAAGTACAGTCAGCTCTGACGGTCATCTTCAGACTGGTCGTCAGTGATCTGAGCAGCGTCATTTCAATTGCTTTAGGTGCAGTCTATCTTCAGTTCCAGGGTCGGCTTGTTTCCATTCTCAGAACTGCGACAGCTCGTGTCATCGGTACAGTCTGGTTATTGTGTAGTTAACTTTTTCCACCTGTGGTTTCAGTATCTATATGACAGCTCATGGATATGGCTCAGAATGTTATCTATAATCCCTGAGAAGGAAACTCTCAAAGGTCCTCGACTAAGCTTAACGCCGAGTTAGTCGTGTAGTGGAGTCTGAAGCTTTGCAACCCCCTGGACTGCAGCTCAATTACGTTTAGTGACTACATTATTATTATTTGGCCTCCTTTGACTCTTTTCCTTTGTTTCTGCATGTTCTCATCTCTCTGGTTAAACTTATCCTTTGACTAAAGTTTTCCCCAGGCAAAAAGTAGACAGAGAGCATGGTGGGGGTGGGGGGAGGCAAGGACCATAGGGCCCTGCTCCATTTCAGCAGGAGGGGCTGGAGACAAAGTGAAGACACAGTGTGACTCAGACTTCATAGGATAGCCTATGTTCTCTTCTCTGGTTCAAGGCAAACAGATGGAGAAACAGTGGAAACAGTGGCTGACTTTATTTTGGGGGGCTCCAGAATCACTGCAGATGGTGATTGCAGCCATGAAATTAAAAGATGCTTACTCCTTGGAAGAAAAGTTATGACCAACCTAGATAGCACATTCAAAAGTAGAGACATTACTTTGTCAACAAAGGTCCATCCAGTCAAGGTTATGGTTTTTCTATTATTATGTACGGATGTGAGAGTTGGACTATAAAGAAAGTTGAGCACCGAAGAATTGATGCTTTTGAACTGTGGTGTTGGAGAAGACTCTTGAGAGTCCCTTGGACTGCAAGGAGATCCAGCCAGTCCATCCTAAAGGAAATCAGTCCTGGGTGTTCATTGGAGGGACTGATGTTGAAGCTGAAACTCCAATACTATGGCCACCTGATGTGAAGAGCTGACTCATTTGAAAAGACCCTGATGCTGGGAAAGATTGGGGGCAGGAGGAGAAGGGGACGACAGAGGATGAGATGGTTGGATGGCATCACCGACTCGATGGACACGGGTTTGGGTGGGCTCCGGGAGGTGGTGATGGACAGGGAGGCCTGGCGAGCTGCGGTCATGGGGTCGCAGAGTCGGACACGGCTGAGCGACTGGACTGAACTGAACTGAGCTTCTCTGGTGCACAGCATGGTGGTTGGAGATGAGGCCAGAGCGCCCCCTGCTGGCTTCTCCCCGTCATGCAAGGATGATGTGAGAACGAAAGACCAGGTCTTCCTCACATGAAGTGCCCAGAAGCTCCCACGAGATGGCGGCAGAGTGACACATTCCAATCTTGAATCTCTCTTCTTTCCCCCACCAGACTAAACAATAATGGTTGCTTTCTGAGAAAAGCAGGGCTTCCTTGGTAGCTCAGATGGTTGGTCACGACTGAGTGGTTGGCATTTCATTTCATTTCTGAGAAAAGTAAAGTACAGGGAAATTTTAAAATTACATTCTTTACTAAATATTAGCCTAACTACATTTTATTATCTAGCAGGACAGAACACCCCTCACCTTTCATGCAAATACCCCCATCTTCTTCTAGATGAAGCTGTGAGCGCGTGCTATCTAGCTGCATCCAGCCTTCTTTGTGAGCTCACCAAGCCTAGGTTCCCTGAAAATCAGAAGTTCTGCTTCTCTTTCACACCAGGCTTAGGTGAGAAGTCTAGCCTCTGGAGCTATCGAGAACTCAAAAGATCCTTGGATATGGTGAAAGCCAGGCCCGGTGAGTTCTCAGTCTGCTTCACTGAACTCCAGGAGAAGTTTTTTAGCAACTATCCCAGCAAACTAAAGGATTTGATCCTCTTGGTAAAGCACTGGTTTCAAAAGGTAAATTTCAAATTGTGTGTCCATTGCTACCAATCATCTGTTTCCCTTTGACTGAGATGATTCATCTTGGGTAAAGTGTCAATACAACAGTGTTAAGAATGGTGGAGTCAAGAAGCCACCTGCAATGCAAGAGACCCTGGGCCAGGAAGATCCCCTGGAGGAGGAAACCCACTCTGGTATTCTTGGTTGGAGAATCCCACAGACAGAGGAGCCTGGTGGGCTACAGTCCACAGGGTCACAAAGAGTTGGACACAACTGAGTGACTGAACTGAACTGAACTGAACATGTTCACATTCAAGAATACAGCTCAGGACTTTACTGGTGGTCCAGGAGTTAAGATACTACTGTTCCAATACAGGGGGTGCAGGTTCGAACCCTGGTAGGGGAAGTAAGAGCCCACATGCCACAAACAAACACGCACACAAAGGAACACAGCTCAGCGCATTATTGTAGCCTTTTAGGCAGTTCTCAGATCAAAAGAGGGCACATTTCCTGCACCCCAGCAGGCTGCGCACTCCCAGTCCATACTGCTCCCGAACAAACCTCTGTCCTAACATCTGTCACCACAGATTAGTTTTGTTTTTAAACTCGATGTCAACGGAATCGAGCAAATGTACTTTACGATTGCCACCTGTTGCTCAGTGTTAGGCCTGAGAGGTTTTTCCATGTTGTTGCAGGGAGTAGTGGTTCTTCATTGTTTGATACTATTCCATTGCGTTAATACAGTGTACTTGGATGCATTCCACTGCTAAGGGACATATGGGTCATTCCCAGATTGGGGCTATCATGAATTAGGCTGCAATGGATATTCCCCTACATGTCTTTTTTTTTTTTTTGGTGATTTTAAGCAGTCAGTTCCTCTTGGGTGAAAATGCAGAAGAGTGGAGCTGCTGTGCTATAAGGCATACTGTGTGTGTGTGTGTGCACGCGCGTGTGTGTGTGTGCATGCACGTGCATGCACACTCAGTTGCTCAGTCGTGTCCGACTCTTTGCGACCCCGTGGGCTGTAGCCCACCAGGCTCCTCTGTCCATGGGATTTCCCGGGCAAGAGTGCTGGAGTGGGGTACCATTTCTTCCTCCAGGGGATCTTCCTAACTCAGGAATCAAACCCATGACTCCTGCATCTCCTGCATTGTCTGGTGGGGTGGAATCTTTTACTACTTCTCCACCTGGGAAGTCCATAAACCTTATATATGCAGTATATATTCATATATTATATGTATATATGAATGAGGAGGGCATGGCAACCCACTCCAGTATGCTTACCTGGAGAATCCCCATGGACAGAGGAGCCTGGCAGGCTACAGTCCATGGGGTTGCAAAGAGTCAGACACGACTGAAGTGACTTAGCTACATACATGAATATGTATATATATGTGTATACATATACACATGACATATATGAATAAGTATGTGGACTATATGGATATAGATTTAACTCTAGTAAATACAGCCAAATAGTGTTCCCAAATGGTTGCATCAGTTCACACTCCCATCAGCTGTGTAGGATAGTTTCAGGTGCTCCACATTCTTGCCAACACTTGCTATTGTCAGTCTATGGGATTTTAGCCATGATATCATTTCAGTCACTAGCAAGGGATGGTGACTTCCTATAGTTTCTTGCTTTCAGACCCCTGGCACAGGTCCCAAGTTATCTTCCAGCCTTCTCTCCTCTCACAGTGCCAGGAAAAGCAGATCAATTCCTCCCTGCTGCTTCCATATGCACTGGAGCTGCTTACGATCTACGCCTGGGAACAGGGGTGTGGAGTGGAGGACTTTGATATGGCTGAAGGTTTCAGGACTGTTCTGAGGCTCATTGAGAAGCAGGAGCAGCTGTGTGTCTATTGGACAGTCAACTACAATTTTGGAGATGAGACCATCCGCAACATCCTGCTGAGCCAGCTCCAAGCCCCGAGGTACCAAGCTTCCCATTCCGTCTCTCCTTCCCTCTTTATCTGCATGCCAGGCTGTGCCCCCCCAGAATGGGGGTCCATCCCCACTTTCCCCAGCCAGGGGACCTGTCAAAAGAACACCAGCTGCAGTGGTTAAGGAGGCAAGGAGAGGTCTGGAGAGGAAATCTTCAACATTTCTCGCATTCTAGACCATTGTCACCTTTTGTCCGCAAAGCAAGCTCTTCCCCTCATAGAAAGAAGGGGCCAAGGAGACAGGTCAGCAAAAAGAGGAGACCCTTTTATTAGCTTATGAATGGAACATGTCCGTGAAGCAGAGCACACAGGACCAGAGGCTAGACATCTTAGACAAAGCACTTCAGCAACTGGGAGGAACTGCAGGAGGTAAAATTCAGATCCCCGGGTGCCCAGTCCAGCCCTCCTTCCCTTAAACTGATTTCTTCTCCCACACACAACCCAACTGATTACTATTTTTTAAAATGGAATTTGTAGGCCAGTAATCTTGGATCCAACTGACCCAACCCATAATGTGAGCACGGATAACATCTCCTGGCTACTGCTAAAACAAGAAGCTCAAAACTGGTTGCATTCTCTCAGGCAGAATGAATCACCCGGACTGTCTTGGAATGTTCTGGTGAGAGGACTTTCCAGCACAGCTGGTGTGCTGCTGCAGACAGGGCCCGCCTGACACTTGGACTACAGTCTATCCAAGACCACCCTAAGTTGATTGCCCAGGGCTGCTGTGACAAAGTGCCACACACTGGTGGCTTAAAGCAACAGAAATGTATTCTGTCTCAGTTCTGGGAACTAGAAGCCCAAGATCAAGGCATCAGCAGGACCGTGCTCCCTCTGAAGGCTCCGAGGGAGAGTGCCTCCACCCCTCTTCCAGCTTCTGATGGTTGCAAGAAACCCTTGGCGTGTGGCAGCGTCACCCCAGTCCCTGCCTCCGTTGTCGTGTGACCCTCTCTTGTGTCCTCACAGAAGCTTCCCTCCGTGCTTGTCTGTCTCTGCGTCTCTCTGCTCTTCTTATAAGGAAGGACCCCAGTCATACAGAATAAGGGGCCTACAGTAACGGCCTCATCTCAGCTCAATTCTTTGCACCTTTTGCCCACTGACTCTTTTGTGACCCCATGGACTAGCCCTCCAGGCTCCTCTGTCCACAGGATTTCCTGGCCAAGAGTACTGGAGTGGGTTGCTGTTTCCGGCTCCAAGGGGTCGTCCTCATCCAAGGATCAAGCCAGCACCTCCTGCATTATTAGCAGGTGGATTCTTTACCACTGAACGACCAGGGGCGGCCCCTTAACTTGATCACCTCTTTGCAAAGACTCTGTTTCCAAATAAGGTCATGTGAATAGAGCCTAGAGGTCAGGACTTCAGTGCAGTTTTTAGGAAGATGCAGTTCAATCTGTACACACACCCTTAGGGACCTTCCCTTCCATTAAAATGACGGTGAAGTGTAAAGTTGAACAAAGAGGAACGGGGGCATCTGCAAATGAGAGGTTAGTTTCTGCGAGAGAGGGGCAGGTGAGAAGGTGGTGACAGGTGAAATGGAACAGGGCCCAGGAGACGTGGGTGGTGGTGCCCCTAGCAGATGCTGGGTCAGGCCCTGGGCTCCCTTCACACACTGTCGGGGTGGGGTGAGAGTAAGAAGGGAGGCCGGAGATGGGAACTAATGATGCAGCCAGATGCATTGACTTCCCCTCTCCCCTCCCCCAAAGGAGAAGCACATCGATCCACACAAGTCTGATCGTATCTGCAAGGTCCCATCTTCGCATAACATAGGCAGAGTCATAGTGCAGGATGCGGACTTTGGGGAGGGGTATTGCTGTTTTCCCTCCCCGGAGCAAGAAGCAAACTGCCTCTGCAGACTGAGGCCTGAGCAAAACAGCAAAGAGAAGAGGCTCAGGTGAGACGTCTTGAGCTGTGGTCCACAGGGCACATGCCATCTGACGTTTTCTACTGAAGAGAAGAGAACCGCACTTCTGAGCGGGTGTCAGACCCCTTTACCCATCAGAATATAGTTTCCTTCCAGAAGCGACCGCAGGTGTGAGGGAGTGAGCAGGTCCCACCCTCCACGACCCCACTTGATTCGAAAGAAGGGAACTTCCCCCTTCAGAATGATTACACAGCCCCTCAGACCCCAGGACATCCCTCTCTTCAACACACTTAGAGGGAACAACATCCCCTGCCGTGAAGGGTCGAATAGTGTCCTGGAAAATTCACGTCCCCCCAAATCCTCAGCGTGTGACCTTCTTTGGAAGCAGGGTCTTTGCAGGTATCATCAGTTAAGGGGTCACCCTGGATCAGCGTGGGCTCTGAATCCAATGACTGGGTCTTATAAGAAGACACTGAGGGACAGACATAGAGGGGACGAGGTCACGTGACAACAGAGGCAGGGGTAGGCATGATGCCGCCACGAGACAAGGAAGACTGCAGGACTGCCAGAAGCTGGAAGATGCGAGGAAGGATTCTCCCCGGAGTCTTGGGAGAGAGCCCAGCCCCGCCCATGCTTTGATTTCAGGCATTTAGTCTCCAGAACTCTGGTTTGTTACAGCAGCGCCTGGAAACCCAGTCCACCTGGGCACAGGATGTTTAACAGAGGCTGATAGAACCTTGAAAAAAAGAAAGAATGTGATCATCAGGAGTCAACAATACCCACAACCAGTGGGAAAAGGAATATGGCAGTAGGAGAAGGTATTCATAGGAGGTACTGGCAATTGGCAGACAAGCCAGAACAGAAAGTGGGAACGAGAGAGTGATTCAGAGCCCGGGGCATCACAGACCTGTTTGGGAGAAGGAGCCAGATCCCTCCTAGGGGGTGAGGAGGAGCAAGGAGGGGAGCTTTTGTTTCAGGCGGATCTTGGGTACCACCTGGAACTCTCAGGCCAGCTCTTAGGGTATGTCGATGTGAGAACTCACAATGACAAAGGTACAAGCAGGAAGGTTGGAGAGCAGGAGGGCGGGGTCAGTGGAACAGAGAAGGCAGGGGAGGAAGCGGGATGGGGGGTGGTGGCTAGCAGGGGGCATCTCACAGCTGGCTCCTTCCACAGCCTGCACCACTCTACATAACCCCAGGCCATCTGCTAGATAAGTTCATCGAGGACTTTCTCCAGCCCAACCAGACTTTCCAAGACCAGATCAAGAAAGCTCTTAAAATCATCTGTTCATTCCTTGAAGAAAATTGCTTTCGACATTCAGCTACAAAGATTCAAGTTATCCAGGTGAGCCCTGGCCTTTTTCTTTGTTCTTGGCGCGGAATTAAGCAGTCCCTGGATCTCGGCAAGAGTTGTGACCCCCGGAAATGTGCGGCAAAGGATGTGGGAGGGAAGCTGGGGAGAGCAGCACCTGGGATCCCAGCACTCAGCGGGGGGTGCTGAGCCACTGCTTAAGTCACTCGTGATAGGCCCTGGGGCGGGGCACGCTGTGTGTCTCGCAGGGTCTTTATTCCCCCACCCACGGCATTGGAAGCACTGAGTTCTAACCGCTGGACCACCAGGGGGTTCCCGTTCACGACAGACTTCCGATTCTGCGTTAACCTCCAAGGCTGACACAGAGGTGAAGGATCGCTGCTTGGCCCTCCTTGCCCATCCTTAGCTTGTAGTGTTTCACTTGTAGTGGGAAAATTTTAGATTTTTACTATTAGTTGAGGATATTTTTTTCCCACTATGGTCTCTTTTTAAAGTGATTGGTTTCAAGCATAGTTGCTGTACAATATCCTGTAAGGTACAGTAAGCTATACAGTAGGTTGGCCTTCCCTGGTGGCACACTGGTAGAGAATCCTCCTGCCAGTGCAAGAGATGCAAGAGGCTCAGGTTTGATCCCTGTGTCCGGGAAGATTCCCTGGAGTAGGAGATGGCAACTGCTCCAGTATTCTTGTCTGGAGAATCCCAAGGATAGAGGAGCCTGGTAGGCTATAGTCCATTGAGTCGCAAAGAGTCAGACACAGCTGCGTGAGCACACGCACGCAAGGTGTATGATATAATGATTCACAATTTTGTAAGATAATGTCATTTAAATGGTGGCTCAGTGGTAAAGAATCCACCTGCAACCCAGGAGATATATGTTCGATCCCTGGGTTGGGAAGATCTCCTGGAGGAGAAGACGACAACCCACTCCCATATTCTTGCCTAGAGAATTCCATAGACAGAGGAGCCTGGCGGGCTACAGTCCGTGGGGTTGCCAAGAGGCAGACAGGACTGAGCGACTGAGCGCCTCCATTCATAGTTATTATAAAATAGTGGCTTTATTCCCCACGGTGTACAGCATGTCACTGCAGCTTGTTTTGTCCCTAACGGTTTACACCTCTCACACCCCACCTCTACTGGCCCTGCCCCCCGCCCTTCCCCACTGTAACCACTCGTCTGTTCTCTGTGTCCGTGAGTCTATAAAGCTATGCAGTCTTTACCAGTATTTAGGACGTTGACTTGAGAAGCAGGTCATTTAAAACTAACTCATCCATTGTTTGTGGGTAAATTCACACATCAAATAGTGTGAGACAAACCACCTTTGGAATCAGAGGATTCTATTTCTTGGGAAAATGAAACACTCTGCTTAGGACTCAGCCCTAATTGGAGACACAAACTTGGGACTACCCCTGGCAACCTCATCAATTAAGCCCAACGGGTGCCAGCCCACAGGGACGAGGGCCTCAAGCCCTAGAAAACGCTGTATCTCGATTTGCCTTTCTTCCCTAGGGGGGGTCAACTGCGAAAGGCACGGCTCTGAAGACTGGCTCCGATGCCAGCCTCGTAGTGTTTGCAGACTTGCTGAAAAGCTACACCTTCCCAAAAAACGAGAGATGCAACATCATCAAGGAAATCCATGAGCAGCTGGAAGCCTGTCAGCAGCAGAAGGATTTTGAAGTGAAGTTTAAGATTTCAAAATGGAAGCCTCCCTGGGCGCTGAGCTTCACTCTGAAATCCAAAGTCCTCAATGAAAGTGTTGACTTTGATGTGCTGCCTGCATTTAATGCTCTGGGTAAGACTCCCGAGATTTGAGCCTCTGGAAGAGGCTTCTGGCGTGATGGAAGAAGGAAGAAGGATTCTGGTGTGATGGAGGCAGGGGCAGGGTAGAAGGAAAGTCACGTGACTTACTAATCAGTTTTGGGTCCAGTGCCCCAACATGTGACATAATGACACCAGCATCTTACACCTGTGTGCATTTTTATTCTCATTCAAGTATCCTGATGAAGGCCAGAGAGCTTCCCTGGTGGTTCAGTGGTAAAGAATCTGCCTGCTAATGCAAGAGATGCACGTTTGATTCCTGGGTTGGGAAGATCCCCTGGAGGAGGAAATGACAACCCACTCAAGGATTCTTGCCTGGAGAATCCCATGGACAGAGGAGCCTGGAAGGCTGCAGTCCATGGGGTCGCAGAGTCGGACACGACTTAGTGACTCAACAACAGCAACAGCCAGGACCTGCATCATATATTCCCAGGGTATCACTCGCTGCTGCTGCTGCTAAGTCANGAGTGTCCGCCCCAGGGGGTGGGTATGGCGTTTACGTGGATTTTTTCCTAGGGGGGCCGAGGGATGGGCGATCGGAGGGGGGCTTCTCGCCGATGGCCGAGTTGAGCTCTGTTTTCTGTCTTCCTTCCCTTGTGCTGGAGGGGGAGGGGGGCGGGTCAGAGGGTAGGGTGTCTGTAGGATTCCCAGGCCACCCGCCACCCCCTCCCTTTGTCCCTGTAATTTATAAAGCGCCTTTGAGAGATGATTTAGGTCAGTATGCGGCTTCTTTTTTTGTTGATACTAGAAAGAAGTGTGGCCGGGAGGTCTTCCCCCTTTCTCCTTTTCTCTCCTGCATTCCCTTCCTCCATGCCTCCAGTCTTCTCCCTCGTGGTGAGGCTTGGCCCCCACGAGGCTAGAAACGAACCAGACCCAGTTTAGATAAATGGTGGGTTGGTCGTACCCGTCGTTGACCTCACCTTGTCTCGGCTCCGAATGGGCTGAAATCTGGGGAGACTCAAGATTCTGCAGAGGTCTTTAGGAGCGGCAGCACCCAGGCAGCACTTCGGGGGCAAGAGAAGGGTCTGGGAAGAATGAAATATTTTATTTCCTGACTTTTCTCAATTTCTCCTCGAGTTGGGTCTTTAGTGCTTTCAGCCCCTGAGATACTTGCTAGGGATGTGTGATACCTTCTCAGTCAAAGGAGCTCTCATCGCGTTTAGTGACTAGGGTCTGCCAGCAGGGGGAAAAGAGTATAGGACCTGCTTACACATACAGTACCCACTGTGCCGGATTCTCAGTCACAGAAATATTCCGCGCTTTTACTGGCATTAAATACTATTACTGACTTTACCTAAACACGTTTGGATATATTTCAAACATATATGCCCCCTACTCAGTTCTGCCCCTGTATCATAAACCTAATCTGAAACAGCCAGCTATTGACATACTTCTGGGATTGGATTCACATTTATGGGAGGGTAGTTTTGATCATGAGAAATTGCAAGACCACCGGGTGTTTTTTTGTTTTTTAACTTTTGAATTTTAGCCCACTTGGGCCGAGTCTTTGAAACCGTGTAGCCAAACTTCTCTGTAGTTCGTTGTATTTAAGTATAGAAAATTACCCTCACCGCCTTCCAAGCTATTTCAAAACTTTATCCTCCTTTTCATGAGATGATTATTCTAAAGACATGAAAACTGTGTATAAAGTTTGGTTTCTTTTTTTTTCTTATCAAAATTGTATTAACTCTCTATTTAAGTCTTGAACTTTTGTTGATATTCTTTCCCTAAGCAGGAGAGACAGCATGGGGAGCGCTAAGTGATTGGCTGAGCAAAGAGATCATTTAAACACTTTGCATCCAAAACAGGTTGAGAAATCCTGTTGAGGTTGCCAGAGTTGCAGACCTACCTGGTTCTGACTTCCATGTTCTGTCTTTGGAATTTAAGAGCATACTTTTCATTTGTGTTTTAATGTGGAAAAAATCCATATATATGTATCTATTATTTGTATATATATTTTATACATATATATACATACACACACACTTAGTACTGCCTTACTAGCTGCAATTGCCTGTGTCATTTACAAGTCATCAGATCTTAGGCAAATAACAATCTCTCTCACCAACAGCACTGTAAAAAAGGGGCAATAAGAAACATGAACATGAAAGTTTTTTTTAGGGTTAAATATGACAGTGCAAGTAAAACACTTAGCGCTGAACCAGGCAAATAGTAGATGCCTAAGAAAATGGATATCCAGAAATGTTATTTTTTTTTAACTTAGAGAAATAATATAAGAACGTGCACATTGCCCCTTTGTTGACATGTATGAGTAAAATGGCTAAAACTCTTTTAAAGTGATACATAACTATTTATACCTGATTGAGTTTTTAAATCCATATATCACGGCGATCTTCAAGAATGGATAAAATAGGGATACATCACTAGGACAGGCCTATGTTAGAGATGGCAGTGATGTGTGCTACCCCAGCATGAGCCTGTGGCTTGAGTTGAGACAAATCTACATCAACTCACCCTCACTTTCTGTCCTTGCTCTTCCCTTGATCCTTGGGTGCAGCCTGTGCTCTGTAGCTTTTGTAGAACTGGGCTCTTCATCATTGCCACGGCAGAGACACGCACCAGGTAAACGCAGTTTCAGACGATGGGCTGTTGGACACAGAAGGGATCTAGGGAAACCACAGTCAACAAGCGCTGTTTTCTAGAACAGAAGGGGCTTCATCATTTTCTGTCTCTGCTAAAAAGCAGCTGAATGATTTCATCCCACTTCTAGAAAGTTTGGGATCTATTAATGCAAGAAACAATGACCTGTCACATCTTATTTAATTTGATCCAGTCACAGCAGCCCGCTGATTAGACTTTGGGAAGGAACCCACAATGCTTGAAATTTCCGTGTAAGAATGGAGAAACCATAGGTGCTACAGCTGAGTCTTTTTTTCTTTTTCCTGTATGAGTATAAAAGAAGAAAAATGCTGGGTTCCTGTGGTTCTGTACTCAATAATCTTGCTTCTGCTGAGATAGATGGTTAGTGCCAAGTTTAAGCGAGGAGAGAATTTTTAGTCACTACATACCCCAAAATGGAAGTTTTAATATAATGCACTGCCCAGACTCGGGCAGTACAAATAGCTCTACTATAATCAGTACCCATGGTGCCACTCTAATCATCCTCTGAAACAAAGCACTCTTAAATGTGGCTCTATGAGCTAAGGAACCCAAGCTTGCGAACAGGAAAGGATTTTTTTTTTCTGTTTTTCTATAAATCGTCACCTTGTGTAATACTTGGAAGAGTAGATTCTGAGATTAATGTTGTGTTGTGTAAAAGCTAACTTGAAAACAGAAAATAATACTCTAAGCTTAGACATGAATAAATAACAGCACCTGGAGATTGAAAGGTTGTAGAGAAAAGTGGCTTTTATTCTCATTTCTTACAGGTATAATGCATAGTTGTCTTATTGCCACTCCCAGCGATACACCATCCATACCTTTAGCCTTTTTCCAAAGGACCTGGACCCATTTGGCAAGGCTTCAAATATTCATAGCTAATTTTCTGGCTGCTCTTCTAATTTGACATGAGTTTCATATATTCCATTTGTATGTCCAGTTTTCATCCACTTTCCTCGCCTGACCAACTCCCAATTCTCTTTTAACCATCTGCTTTCTACTAACATTTTAAACTAGGATGAGTGAAAAATCAACCACCGCCTGTGCTCACTAAATCATGTCCCTCTTAGATGCACGTGAAACCACCACAAATAGTAAGTACATGGCAAAGAAGGTAGATTGCAATTCTTATCAGATGCTCTGTTTCATTTTAGTTTTTAAATAGAGGAACTTCCCTGAATTCTTTGAGGTACTAAGCATGTGGTTTGATGCATATTTTTCATGCTTGTTAGCAGCTTAAAAATAGTGTTTGGAGTACTGTATTTACAATGGCTAAGAGGCTTTTTTTTTTTTTTTTTTTTACTAATAATTTTTCAGGGGACTAAGAAGGCCAGCTAACTGGGAAAGCAGTGAGTATAGGAAACCACCAATGGTATCTTCTTCCTCCTACCCTGACCCCCTCTTTGGCTTCCAAGAGTGACTTGGAAAATGTATCTTACACAAGGACAAGTTTTATAGCAGAAGAGACAAAAAAGCAGCAACTGGGATGGGGTCAAGGAATCCACAAAGGTGACGGTGGGGTAATATAGAGGGATCATACATACAGCTTCTGCATCAGTAAAAAGAAAATTGGTTTGTTTTCTGTTGACACTTTTGCTTCAAACGCTCTTCCCCCAAAGCAATGCATTTTTAGAACGCAAAGAATGTGTGGGTTATAAGGATGTATTCTCAGGTTGCCTCCAACCTTAACTGGGGATCAGGCTTGTTGCTGTGGCGGCTACAGTCATCTACAGTAAGGGTGCCCAAGCTCCCGGATCAAAGAGGTAAACCCCCTGGTCACCAGATTATAATCACAAAGCCTGTGTACCTTGCTTTGCTGGAGAACCTGGGTGAAACAGACCACTGCTTAGGTTGACATCAGCAGAGGCTGATAGTGAGGACAGCTGATGGAATAGAGAGGACTTCGGAGGAGGTAGGAAGAATAAAAGTAATTGACTTCGGTCTGCTTTCTACTACTTTAGCCCAACTGTCTGGGGCCATTTCTAGTGTCCCGGCAACATTCTTATAACAATTCTTACAATTAGCACAGGCAATAATTGATATTCTTGATGGTCTTTGAATCATAACATGTGAGAGCTGTAAAAGCAAGAATCATCATGTGACCCAATGTCCTTCATTTCACAGGTGAGGAAATTAAGACCCAGTGCAGTTGAGTTACTTACCCAAGGTCACAAGCTAACTAGCGACAAAGCCAGAACTGAAACCGGAGACTTGAATTCTTAGAAGCCTAATTCGCCAAGAGAAAGTTAACTGTGTTCCATGTGCCCTGTATGGGAAAATTGGGATGAGTAGGATATATTTTAGATTGCCTTCAGGAATGGTTACACTTTTTGAAAATACACACATACAAAAGTGTCCTTTGAACAGTTGGCTTTAGAGTAACAGCTCATTCTCAAAGATACAAAATAAGCGAAGCTCCTTTAGATGTTCAGTGAAAGGGAATTAAAAAAAAAAAAACAGAAGGAATGACTGACTCATAGAAACGTGATAGTAGCATGTTTAAAGCTTTATGTGTTATTTGCAGACTTCTGTGGATATGACACTTCCGGTGCTCAGAAAGTGAAACATACACTTCACTGAGAATAGAACCTGGAAGGGTTTTGCCATCGTCTTTGGGAGAGGCGTATGCCGTAGCTCTGGTGTTGGAGGTCTGTATGGGCCATCCACATCCTGGGTGGCTGCTGTGCTTTTTAGAGGTCAGGGGCCCTTGCCTGGTGACCTTAGAGCAGGTGTCCTGCTGTCTTTGAAGATTGCTGGCTAAACACAATGGCCGGTCAGTTTAACTCTTTCAGAGGAAGTCCTCATCCCCTAAAAGCCAGAACTAATTTCCTTAAAACATCTTCTTTTACTCTTGAAATTGAGAAAGCTTAAAAATAGAATCACTTCAAGCCCTGAAGCCCAAAAGTGAAACATAATCCAGTGTGGCGGTAGTCCACTGACTAGTTAGGGGGCGGGGATATATAGCTGGTCTATAATCCACAGACCGGAAAGGTGTCGCCTGCAGGTACAGTCTCAATCAGGGCCAGCTGTTGGTGAGACCTGTGGTCAACAGTGAAGCGGATTTCGCCTGGAGGACTCTATGGAGGATGGAGTCCATCTCAGGGAGCAGGGGAGCTAACCACCCTTGGTGCTCCCAGCCAGCTCATGCCTGGCTACCCAGGAGATCCCGTTGGCTCCTCCAGCCAGACGGCTGAGAAGGGCTTCTCTGAGCTCTGGAGATGATCCTGAATGTTGCAGCTCTGGACACTGGGGGTCACGGGAGGTCCACTGAGAGCCTGTAGACTTCACCCCTCCCTGGCCCTTTTTCTGTGTCTGATGCTTTCAGGCTCCAGAAATAGAACCCGAGCAGCCGCCCTGTGGCCCCATCCCTTCTGAGCCTTTCTGGGTTTGGTGGCCCTTAGGAGAGGTGAAAGCGTCTATGTACCGAACCCATGCCCTCCACCTAAAGGGCAAAGTAAACGGCAGCCAAGTAGACGATTCAGACGATGGAGCATGAAGCCAATGTCTGGGTTCTTATTCTCTCACCAACTGTGTCGCTGGGCAAATCCGCTTAACCTCTGCATCTTCATTTCCTCCCCTGTAAAATGGGGGCATCACTGTACCTACCTCATGGGATCGGGAAGATTAAATGAGTTCATGTCGTAAGGTGTCTAGACCAGTGCCTGGCCCATGGGTTCCTGATGGAATCGCCTTTTCTGTTTAGGGCTGTCTCTGAGGCCCTTCCTCTGGTGGTTTATTTTCAGAACCAGCCCCAGCGTTCATCCAAACGCAGTGATGCCTCTAAAAATGACGGTGATGGGGAGGAACGGTGAACTGTGAGGCGGGTTCTCCTAAACATATTCTTCAGGATTTTTGTATGTCTTTATAAATTGTGCATGGACTTGGGAGAAAAGAGCAGAAAAATAAGCTCTTTATTATAATAGCCCTCTCAGTAGTGATAGGTTCGTGACTAGAATTTTTATGTCTGTGATGATCTGTGCTAAAAAGTTGCAGCTGTTAACGTGATGTCACTTCTGTACAGTAAACGAGGGCTTGAGACAGAATGGTGGAGGTCAGGATGTCCGNGATTTTTGTATGTCTTTATAAATTGTGCATGGACTTGAGAGAAAAGAGCAGAAAAATAAGCTCTTTATTATAATAGCCCTCTCAGTAGTGATAGGTTCATGACTAGAATTTTTATGTCTGTGATGATCTGTGCTAAAAAGTTGCAACTGTTAACGTGATGTCACTTCTGTACAGTAAACGAGGGCTTGAGACAGAATGGTGGAGGTCAGGATGTCCGAGGTCTCTGGGCCCCGCTCTCCCTTTCTCATCTCTGACTGGCAGTGCCCGGGGGTTCAGTGTGTTTGCCTGTGCCTCCCACTTACCCCTCACCTCTCCCTCTGCCTGGCATTTATAGAAGGATGCTAGAGTGACTTATCAAATTAATTACAACCTCCTCCCTACTGTTTGAGGTCCCGGGAAATCTCGCCCTTCCCGTTCTTCTTCCCAGCTGGGATGCCAGTGGGTTAAGGTGCTGTTGCTCTCCTTCTTTGTTGTTCAGTCGCTTATTCATGTCCAACTCTGTGGCTCCGCGGACTGTAGCTCGCCAGGAGCTTTCTCTCTAAGGCATGTATTTGCCCGCTCCCCTCGGCCCTTCCCGGTGGCCTATCAAGGACACGTCCTGCACAGGGCCTCACCTGATTCCCGGGGCCCCGGGTCCCCTCCCCTTCCTCGAGTTCCTGCTTCCTTCCTTCCTGTAGCACATTTTAGTTCACCTTCCATCCCTATCAGCGGTGCCCTTGACTCGCTCTTCCTCCAAACCCACAAGCTTCAAGAAAACCAGCCTGTGGTTTGTCTTCATGTTGCCCTTGCCATGGCTTCTTCGTCGTGGATGCTCAGTTATTTGAGAAGAGGCCTTTTCATCAGGCAGCCATGGTGTGCTTGGCACCCCAGTCTTCCTGTCGAGGACGCAAAAGAGGTATGAGGCGTGCGATCCACCCACTCTTTGAGTTTACAGTCTGGTTGGGGAGCCAGGCTTTAAACACAAGCTGAGTCGCAGGCAAGACTAAACAGGAGTCAGGAGGAAAACACGACTCCTCTCGCCCTCAGATGTACAGTGTCGGCCGGATGAGCCCGCCGGGCCGGCAGCATGGGGAGGCCGTGGCTCCCGTGGTCACCAACCTTAGAGCACGTGCAGGTGTACTTCTGGATCAACCTGAGCACTTTGGAGAAATACCCCCATCTAGACATGAGATTTAGAAAGTGGCCCAGGTCATTTTAATGTGCATTCAGTTGGAACCTCTGGACTAGGGTAGACAGGGAGGGCTGGAGGCTGATCATGGCTTGCGAGACATCTCAAAGCCAAATAGGGAGGTGGGAAGTAGGCATAAGGAGACTAGCTAGACTGGCATCCATAACAGAAATATTCAGACCTAACACTGGATACATTGGGATGACTGGTCTAGAATAGAGATTACCTTCCTGCAAGGGCCAGGGGTATGGGAAAGTGAATGTGTTAATCCCTCGGTAGTGTCTGACTCTTTGCGACCCCACAGACCATAGCCCACCAGACTCCACTGTCCATGGGATTCTCCAGGCAAGAATACTGGAGTGGGTAGCTATTCACGTCTTCAGGGGATCTTCCTGACCCAGGGATCAAACTCAGGGCTCCTGCATTGCAGGCAGATGCTTTACTGTCTGAGCCACCNTGGAGAATCCCAAGGATAGAGGAACCTGGTAGGCTATAGTCCATTGAGTCGCAAAGAGTCAGACACAGCTGCGTGAGCACACGCACGCAAGGTGTATGATATAATGATTCACAATTTTGTAAGATAATGTCATTTAAATGGTGGCTCAGTGGTAAAGAATCCACCTGCAACCCAGGAGATATATGTTCGATCCCTGGGTTGGGAAGATCTCCTGGAGGAGAAGACGACAACCCACTCCCATATTCTTGCCTAGAGAATTCCATAGACAGAGGAGCCTGGCGGGCTACAGTCCGTGGGGTTGCCAAGAGGCAGACAGGACTGAGCGACTGAGCGCCTCCATTCATAGTTATTATAAAATAGTGGCTTTATTCCCCACGGTGTACAGCATGTCACTGCAGCTTGTTTTGTCCCTAACGGTTTACACCTCTCACACCCCACCTCTACTGGCCCTGCCCCCCGCCCTTCCCCACTGTAACCACTCGTCTGTTCTCTGTGTCCGTGAGTCTGTAAAGCTATGCAGTCTTTACCAGTATTTAGGACGTTGACTTGAGAAGCAGGTCATTTAAAACTAACTCATCCATTGTTTGTGGGTAAATTCACACATCAAATAGTGTGAGACAAACCACCTTTGGAATCAGAGGATTCTATTTCTTGGGAAAATGAAACACTCTGCTTAGGACTCAGCCCTAATTGGAGACACAAACTTGGGACTACCCCTGGCAACCTCATCAATTAAGCCCAACGGGTGCCAGCCCACAGGGACGAGGGCCTCAAGCCCTAGAAAACGCTGTATCTCGATTTGCCTTTCTTCCCTAGGGGGGGTCAACTGCAAAAGGCACGGCTCTGAAGACTGGCTCCGATGCCAGCCTCGTAGTGTTTGCAGACTTGCTGAAAAGCTACACCTTCCCAAAAAACGAGAGATGCAACATCATCAAGGAAATCCATGAGCAGCTGGAAGCCTGTCAGCAGCAGAAGGATTTTGAAGTGAAGTTTAAGATTTCAAAATGGAAGCCTCCCTGGGCGCTGAGCTTCACTCTGAAATCCAAAGTCCTCAATGAAAGTGTTGACTTTGATGTGCTGCCTGCATTTAATGCTCTGGGTAAGACTCCCGAGATTTGAGCCTCTGGAAGAGGCTTCTGGCGTGATGGAAGAAGGAAGAAGGATTCTGGTGTGATGGAGGCAGGGGCAGGGTAGAAGGAAAGTCACGTGACTTACTAATCAGTTTTGGGTCCAGTGCCCCAACATGTGACATAATGACACCAGCATCTTACACCTGTGTGCATTTTTATTCTCATTCAAGTATCCTGATGAAGGCCAGAGAGCTTCCCTGGTGGTTCAGTGGTAAAGAATCTGCCTGCTAATGCAAGAGATGCACGTTTGATTCCTGGGTTGGGAAGATCCCCTGGAGGAGGAAATGACAACCCACTCAAGGATTCTTGCCTGGAGAATCCCATGGACAGAGGAGCCTGGAAGGCTGCAGTCCATGGGGTCGCAGAGTCGGACACGACTTAGTGACTCAACAACAGCAACAGCCAGGACCTGCATCATATATTCCCAGGGTATCACTCGCTGCTGCTGCTGCTAAGTCACTTCAGTCGTGTCCGACTCTGTGTGACCCCACAGACGGCAGCCCACCAGGCTCCCCTGTCCCTGGGATTCTCCAGGCAAGAACACTGGAGTGGGTTGCCATTTCCTTATCAAATGATTAAAGTGAAAAGTGAAAATTGAAAGCGAAGCCGTTCAGTCGTGTCCGACTCCATCCATGGGATTTTCCAGGCAAGAGTACTGGAGTGGGGTGCCATTGTCTTCTCAGATCAAAGAATGAGGTACACAGGAATTCAGTACATATTTATAGATTAAATCCCTCAAGTATTAGGGAAGGAAATTTTTAAAATAGACTCTGGGAGAAATTCTGAGGCAAAAACAGGAAATGTGGGTGTTCACTTTCAATCATAGGCAAAAATTTCCTTTAGAAATTTAATTTGTAAGTGACAGATACACAATGATGTATTAGAAGATACCAAGGGTATGTCAGGCATTTTCCAAATCAAAAATCAATAAGACTCTCTGATACTTTCCTTCTGAATGGTTCTTAGTGTCTTTAGAGAGGAAATGACAGTATATAGATTGGGGGTCAGCTAACTTTTCCAAGCCTGGGTCTCCTGCATTGCAGGCAGGTTCCTTACCATCTGAGCCACCAGAGAAGCCCTATAAAAGATAAGAGAGCAAATATTTTCAGCTTTAAGGGCCATAATGTATCCATCACAACTACTCAACTCTGCCTTTGTAGCTTGAAAGCAGTCATAGGCAATACATTAGTAAGTGAGCATGACTGTGTTCCAATAAAGCTTTATTTATAAAAACAAGAAAGGGGCCAGATGTCATCTGGGGGCAAGAGTTTCCAAAGTTCAGGTTAGCACTGTCCAGAAAGCCTTTCTGCAATAACAAAAATGTCCTCTATTGTGTTCTCTATCTATGGAGAGCTGGAAATATGGCCAGTGCTACCGAGGAACTAAATTGTTCAATATTCCTCTAATGGGTTTGAATGCAAATAGCCATCTTAGCTGGTGACTACCCTACAGGACAGTGCAGATAGAGATAACACTTTAATAATGCCATCTATAGTCATATAAACCACACAATTTTTAATCACTCACTACTCTGGAGATATTAGACATCAGTAGTTTACATACACTAATAGAGTTCTAAGTAATTTCCCAAGATTGAATTATACTAACAGTGTTTTGAGATCTGTTACTGTCTAGAGAGACTATAGCGTAATGTAAATTTCTCGCCCATGCTAGGTGAACTGAAGTCTGGCTCCACACCCAGCCCAAGGACCTATGCTGAACTCATCTCTTTGTACACACCTTCTGATGTTTTCCTGGGGGGAGACTTTTCTGCGTGTTTCACGAAGCTACAGCGCGATTTTGTTCGCTCCCTGCCCCCGAAACTGAAGGATTTAATCCGCCTGGTGAAGTACTGGTACAAAGGGGTATGACGGCTCTTTTCCTAGAGCCACCTCATTATTATTTTTTAAATTATCTATTTATTGTATTTTTAAAATGCTTTTACTTATTTTTGGCTTTACTGGGTCTTGGTTGCGGCCTGGGCTTTTCTCTAGTTGCGGCAAGCGGGGCTACTCTCTGGAGCGCTGCACAGGCTGCCCGTTGGGGAGGCTTCTCTTTGGAGCACGCGCTCTCGGTGCGCGACAGCTGCAGCACGTGGCCTCAGCAGTTGCAGCTCCCAGGCTTTGGAGCGCAGGCCCGGGAGTTGTGGTGCATGGGCTCAGTGGCCCCGCCACATGCGGGATCTTCCCAAACCAGGGATCAAACTTGTGTCTTCTACAGTGGCGGGCAGATTCTTTACCACTGAGCCACCAGGGAGGCCCTTAATGTGTTGATTTCTATTGTGCTGGACGTGGGCTGCACGTGGGCTTTCTCCAGCTGCAGTGAGCAGGTGCTACTCTCGAGTTGCCATGTGCGGGCTTCTCACTGGGGTGGCTTCTCTTGTGCTGGAGCACAAGCTCTAGGCATGCAGCCTTCAGTAATAGTTGGGCTCAGTCTTCCCGCTGCATGTGAGATCTTCCCAGACGAGGGATTGAATGCGAGTCCTCTGCATTGGCAGGCAGATTCTTAGCCACTGGACCGTCCTGGTTTTTATTTTTATCAGTACTCTGTGACCACGAAACCAGCACTTACCTGGTGCTCAGACTTGCCCATGCTGGGTGGGGACTGAACCACATTAAGGAATCTTTCCGCTCTTAACCTGAGTGTCTTTGTGGTGTTCACATCACTAACCCCATTGAATTGGGTCAGATGTAAGCCCCTCATACCCCCAAAGCTGCTACATGTGGTTTATTTTGCCTTTGCTCTGGCACTCAAAGAATTCTGGAACCGAAGGGGGGGGATGAAGTTGGGATGTGCATGCCTACAAGTCGCCAGCGTGGCTTACCTACTGATCAGTGCCCATAACACACCCAGATGCTACTCTTGGAAGGCAGGTTGGAGTGACAGGCGGCACCAGGGGCTGCATTTTCTACACTGGTTTACCTCCCTTCACTTCCACAGCTCATGGGGGCACTTTCTGAGCCCCACACAATAGCTGCTCTTTCGGGAGATGTTCCCTTTCTGTGTCCAGATTCCTGAAGCTGGAAAAGACTGAATCTGAGGTTTCCAGCTCTATGCCGAGCCCTGGGGAGCTCAGAGCGCTCAGAGCTCCCAGGTGACCTTGGACAAGTCACTTCGCTTCCCCATGACGTCATCATTTGACCCCTGCCTGCTGGGTAGGGACGTTGGAGGATCTGGAATGAATGATGCAGGTGGAATGTCTGGCCACATAATTAGCACAGAGCGGGGCTTTAGGAAGTGGTGAAAGTGTTAGTGGCTAAGTTGTGTCCAACTCTTTGCGGATCCACAGACTGTAGCCCGCCGCTCCTCTCTCTATGGGATTCCCCAGGCAAGAATACTGGAGTGGGTTGCCATGGCCTCCTCCAGGGGATCTTTCCAACCTGGAGATGGAACTCGGGTCTCCCTCATTGCAGGCAGATTCTCTACCATCCGAGCCACTGAAATCCAGGACAAGACTGTTATAAGTCTGGGAAGGCACGTAAAGGCAAAGTTCAGCAAAGAAGCCTGCACAGCTGCCTTTGAGCTGTAGAGCGGCCCTTCTCAGGCCCCTAGCAGACCGGTCCCCCAGGGCTGAGTCTCATGACTTGGTTGTCCTGCTGTGGCTGCAGCATCCTTCGCGTGCACCTTCTTGCTACGCGCGGGTCACCTCCCTGCTTTAACCAGTATCGTCTGATGTTTCCACTCTTCCCTCAGTGTGAAAGCAAGTTGAAGCAAAAGGGGTCTCTGCCCCCTCAGTATGCCTTGGAGCTGCTCACCATCTATGCCTGGGAGAAGGGGAGTGGGGCACAGGACTTTGACACGGCTGAAGGTTTCCGGACGGTCCTGGAGTTGGTCAGACAATATCAGCATCTCTGTGTCTTCTGGACGATCAACTACAGTTTTGATGATGAGATTCTGAGGAACTTCCTTCTGACCCAGATCCAGAGGAGCAGGTACCCCAAACCCCTCCGTTTCTTAACCTTATTCCCTCCAACACTGTTTTGGTGACCAGAATTCACCTCCCAAGGGCCCTGATTCATTAGTCCTCATATGAAACTGAGAAGGGAACTGTGCTGACTGTCAGAACCTCCCACGGTCTCCAGGGAGGCAGGGGAAATGTCATCCAGGAAGAACAGAGAGGGGAGGACCAGGGTACCCGGTCCTGAGTTGCTCTCATCTTCCTAGGTCAGAAGGAAAAGCAGGGATGCGTTAGCAGGTCTAAAAGGTGTGGGAGTTGGAAGAGTGTCCCTGAGAAATAATGCGAGTATTCACTGCTGAAGGATCCTGCAGGTTATTTATTAGATCGGGTTCCCATCTCCATCCTACAAAATGGTTATCCTCAAGAATAGGGAGGAATCTTAGTATATCCACTCAGCGCCAGCAGCAGGGAGCCAAAACCTGGGAAGCAAGAGAAAAGAAAGGAATATTGAGAAAGGATGGAGGAAGGAGGGAAAAAAAGAGAGAAAGATGCCATGGCTCGCCAGCCTTGGGTGTGATCAACCTGACAGTGTGTGCTCGATCACTCAGTCACGTCCGACTCCTCGTAGCCCCATGGACTCTAGCCCACCAGGCTCCTCTGTCCATGAGATTTCTCAGGCAAGAATACTGGAGTAGGTTGCCATTTCCTCCTCCAGGGGATCTTCCCAACCCAAGGATCAAACTTGCATCTCCTGTGTTGGCAGACAGGTTCTTTAATCACTGAGCCACTTGAGAAATAGAGTTGATTAAATGATAAATCATATTTCAGTTGCACCAGCATGGGGAGATGTTTATATCATGCCTTCGTGTACGTAATAACAAATAGCTTTCAAAACTTTTCTGACAAAAATGATTTAATTCTAGGAAATCCTTTCGAACTGTTTCGGTACATTGGAATGACTGACATCTAAGCTAGAAAGACACATTGTTTTATCATGCAAAAGAGAATGGGCCCCTAAATCTGAGGCCACCAGTTCTGAAAAAGCATGCTTCTAATGACTCCTAACCTCTCATTTAGGCCTGTGATCTTGGACCCAGCTGATCCTACTGGAGACGTGGGTGGAGGGGACCATTGGTGTTGGCATCTTCTAGCGAAAGAAGCGACTGAATGGTTGTTTTCTCTCTGCTTCAAAGATAAGTCAGGATGTCCCATAAAACCGTGGAAAGTGCCCCCAAAAGTCATCTAAAGAAGTGTCGTCTGGAGATTACCCTGGGATGGGCTTCCATCCAAGAGCTTCTTCTGCTCTAGGAACTTGAGATTCACTCAGCCACACATTACAGATACCCCAATAAAGGCGCTTAAATGATTGGGGTTTTTTGGTCCCATTTGATAAAATCCTAAGGCGAGCAATACAGGACTCACTTAACAGCTCCATCAGGCTTTCACCGGTGGAGCAGATTGTCTCCACCGTGACACTTGGTATTCAGGCCTGGATAGTTCTTCATGGTGTAAGCAGTGTAAGACGTTGAGCAGCAGCCCCTGGTTCCCTACCCAGGAGATGCGGGCGCACCAACCCCAAGGGCAATAGTCAAAAATGTCTCCAGGGATTTCCCTGTTAAGAGTCCGCCTTGCAGAGCAGGGCACGTGGGTTTCATTCCTGGCCGGGGAACTAAGATCCCACATGCTGCAAGACAGCTAGGCTCACACACTCTGGAACTCATGCAACACAACCGGAAAGCCCGTGTGCCGGAATGAAAAAGACCCGTCACAGCCAAAGAAGTAAATCAATTCATTTTAAAAAATGTCTGCAGAGATGGCCGAGTGTCACCGGGGCACGCTCATCCCTAGCTCCTTCTGGCTCCGCCCTCTGGAGTTGTCCAGCTGAGTCTTCCTGGCACTGAGAGTAGCTGCTGCACCTCTGCGTGGCGGGTTCACCATCGGGCTGGAGGGACAGGAAAGTGGAGGACACCTACCCCCAGGGTGTCTTATTCGAAGCCTCATCCAGCAAAGTCTTATGTTTCATTACCCGGAACTGTTGCCATGTGTTGCTTGCAGCTTAAAAGTGACCCCAAAAAGGGGAGCGCTGAAGACAGCCATGGGTGGGTGTTGGGTCAGTCAACCAAGAGTGCCTGCCACACATGTTCAAAGCTCCACCTCCTTCCAAGATACCTGCCCCAGATAGACTTGGTTCTCCCATCAGTTTCTCTGTCAACAAGTACCCCCAAATTGTCCCTGGTTATCATCGCCTTCTCAGATACACTTCCTTCTTTCCTTTTTCTGTGTCTTTTCACCAGTGGTTCTGACTGCTTGGATATGTTTTGTTCCTGCACATATATTTCCTTCTTTCTTTCAAGAGAGTGCAGACACCAGAAGTTGTGGAGCAGGGATATATTCCATGGTCAATGAGATCAACTGACTCAGAAGTCATAGATTCCTGGACTAGTAATTCTGGGAGAAACTTCTAGAGGCCATCAAGCAATAGCTTTCAAAGAATCAGTTCATGGTATAAAAGAGTAACACATGCCTCCCTTGACGGGCCCCATTACATCTTCCCAAGCTTCTTCAACTCCTCTTGAAATCATCACCTCCACATCCTCTGTGACCTCTCACCTCACCTCGCTGAAATCTCGTTCGGTGGGTGACCTCTGTCATTAACATATCTGCTCTCATCCAACTTTACAGTGCCGTATTTGTGAACCCTTCTGCATTTTTCCGATTAACTCCTTCCTTTTCCTGTAAGTCTTAGAGGAGGGGGTCTTTTCCCAGAGTGAAACCCTCTTCCTGGCCCTCGGTTCCCGTGAGTCTGTCATCTCGCTCTCATGCTCCCCCACCTCGCCCGCCTCCCGTCCCTTCCCGTCTGTACACAGAACCCCGTGGGGCCCTGCCTAATCAAGGTCTCCTAAGCCAGTAGTGAGCTGGGTCTCTGCTTACAACTGCACACTGATTGTGACTGTTGAGATAGACAGATATTTAGGTGGACATCAGCAGGTGTTTAACGCAGATAGACATGTATTACGTATGTATGACTGTTGTCATTTTCTTCTGAGCCTACCTTTCCCCCACATCTGTGAGCTGCTTCTTGCCAAATCTAAAGGCTTTCTCCTCTGGCTTTGGCTTTCAAGACATTTGGAAGTCTAAATGTGTTAACTTCATAAATCCACTTAATGTTTGATTACTACCACATATACCAACTGTCAGATAAACAAGAATAGATCTGGTCTTTGTCGCCAGTTCCTGGCAAAGAGCTTCAGAAACCTTTGGAACTTCCTGATTTGGGCTGTCTTTTGTATTCTGAGGAGCCCCTTCCAACTCTCCCTGCGTTGTGCTGACGAGGTGTGGGTCCTTAGTTTCAAAGGATGGATTGGCCATGCCTGAAATGCCAAGCATGTGAGGAATGATGAAACGTTCAGTCCCACCCACTACCAACCTTCCAAGAGGACAGGAGGGCTGGAGATCGAAGCCAAGCACACGGCCAGTGATTTAATCAACTGTCCCTTTGTAATGAAACCCTAATGAAAACTCTAGACAACAAGGCTTCCTGGTTGGCTGGTGAGCATATGAATGTATCACAAAGATGGGGGGATGGCAGCTTCTGTGCTCCTGAGCCTGCCAGCCCTCCTCTCCTATGTATCTCTTCATCTGGCTGTTCATTTGTATCTTTTATATAGAACAGTGATTGTAAAAATAACCCTTTCCTGAGTTCTATGAGTCATTCTATGAATTATTTAACCTGAAAAGGGGGTCAAGAGAATCCTTGAATTTGCAGCCAAGTCACAGTTGTCTGAGGACCCCACTTGCAGCTGGGCTGTGGAAGTTCAGTTGCTCAGTCATGTCCAACTCTTTGAGACCGCATGGACTGTAGCCTACCAGGGTCCTCTGTCCAAGGGATTTTCCAGGCAAGAATACTGGAGTGGGTTGCCATTTCCTTCTTCAGGGGATCTTCCCAACCCAGGGATCGAACCCAGATCTCTCTCATTGCGGGNCCAGGGTCCTCTGTCCAAGGGATTTTCCAGGCAAGAATACTGGAGTGGGTTGCCATTTCCTTCTTCAGGGGATCTTCCCAACCCAGGGATCGAACCCAGATCTCTCTCATTGCGGGCAGACGCTTTACCATCTGAGCCACTAGGGAATGGGAGCAATCTTGTTTGCACTTTGCCCTTTAACCTGTAGGGTCTACACCATCTCCAGGCAGTGTCAGAACTGAATTGAATTGTTGTAGGACACGTGGTTAGTATCAGTGAGCTGATGTTGGAATGCACCACTATTCTGGCCCAGAACCAGGGCAAAGGAAAGTGCTGTGGTCTGAGGTTGAGACATGGAAGAAGGACCAGCCTAAGTTCACATCCGCTCAGTCTGCCAGTGACCAGACCCCTCGAGACACCTGAGCTTGCCCTAGATTCATAGATAGGGAACTGTGGGACATTCTTACAGGGTTTGTGATGTACTTAAAGGGACCAGAACAAATTCCTTATAGAAGAATGAAGGGCAGTTTATAACCACACGCTAAGTGATATGCGTACAGTGGGCGAAGACCAGCAAGGATAAAGTGAGCAACTCAAAGCCCTTCAGAGAGGCACAACAGGACCATTTTAGTCTTCTCAGCACTCAGTAGACATTTAAGGTCATTAAGAGCAAAGAATAGGACATGTTCCAGTGATCAAGAAACATGCAGTCATCCCATGTACCCCGGTGTTCATTGCC
>SJYV01056327.1:41409-54818 GCA_006410875.1 Neotragus pygmaeus
ACAATGGATTATTACTCAGCCATCAAAAGGAACGAATTTGAGTCCATTGTAGTGAGGTGGATGAATCTAGAGCCTCTTACGCAGAATGAAGTAAGTTAGGGAAAACCAAATATCGTGTATTAATGCATATATATAGAATCTAGAAAAATGGTATTGACGAACAGATTTGCAGGACAGGAAGGGGGACACAGATGTAGAGAACAGGCTTGTGGATTCAGCGGGGGAAGGAGAGAGTAGGACGAATATAGTCTTAACATATATAATCTACCATGTGTAAAACAGGTAGTGAGACGTTGCTTTATAACATAGGGAGCTCAGCTTGGTGCTCTGTGATGACCTAGAGGCGGGGATGGAGGGGGGAAGGGAAGCTCAAGAGGCAGGGGATGTATATATATATAATTACCACTGACTCGGCTCACTGTACGGCAGAAACCAACACAACATTGTAAAGCAATTTTCCTACAATTAAAAAAGTTTTTAATAAAAAAAAAAAGAAACATGTAGTCACGGATCATCATTGAAAGTACCTAGGGTACCTTCTCCCCCTCCTTTTTGTTTCTCAGAAAACAATGAATAAGAAATAAACCCAGCCTTTCTTGTATAAATTTTATTTCGGGATAAGCAAACGGCCATGACTGATAAAGAAACAAAAATTTTAAGTGGAAAATCCTATGTAATATTTGTTGAAAGTAGGACAAGTTACAATACCGCCCTTTTGCAACCTCTGATGAAACAGATGGTTTAAACAGAGACTGGCAGTGGATACAACCATTAGATGACTCTCTGGAATCTGTGACTATGTTGCCTGACATGACGAAAGAGATACAAAATGTGGCTGAAGATCTTGAGCTGGGGACAGGGTCCAGGTGAGTCCAGTTGAACCCCACGCGAGCCTTTAAAGGCAGAGAAGTGGTTCCACCTGAGGTCAGAGAGGGTCAGCAGTACAGAGGAGGCAGGTGAGGCGTCTGAGCTGCTCTCGGGGAATGTGGGGCCTCTGGGGGCTCACCGCCCTCCAGCCTACAGCACACGGAACCAGGTTCACCCACCAGCGGCGCGACCCCACAACCTCCAGGTAGGAAAGCCGCCTGGCCAACACCTAGATTTCAGCCTCATGGGGCCTAGAATGGGGAACCAGCCAGGCCTGCTGGGCCTCTGACCACCAAACCTGAGATAACACACTTGCAGGGTTCCGAGCCGCTAAACGTGTGCTAATCTGTTCGGGCGCAGCTGCTTCAAGGGGACAGGGGCTGGCAAGCAGCTCGGGGCCTGGGCCTGTAGGAGAATCGGCCTCCTCCAGCTCCAGGCCCTCCAAGTCCATCCTGCCCAGACTGTGTCCAGGGGAAGCAACTCGCACGCAAGAGGGAAAGCTGTTTTCTTCCTCTGCCCTCAGTATTTCTGACGCCAGTCGCCATGCTTTCTGTTTGGTTGGTTAGTTGGGGTTTGGGGGCTATGCTTCGCGTCTTGTAGAATCCCAGTTCCCAGACCAGGGATGAAACCCCGACCCTTGGCAGCGAGAGCATCGAGTTCCAACCTCTGGAGCACCAGGCAGCTCCCAGTAGGTTTCACAGCAGATTGGGGGTGAGGGGGACTTTCTCTCACGGAGCAATTCCCTGACACCAGCTGTGGGTCCCACAACTCAGTTCAGTTCTGACCCTCTCTGCCTGGAGTCCACATCAGAACCCCCAGGTTGAGGGCTCAGTACCCCCAAGGCTGCCCCCACCTCCACTTCAGAGTCCAGGCTTCCAGTGTGAAAGTGTCAGTCACTCAGTCGTGTCCGACTCTGTGATCCCATGGACTGTAGCCCGCCAGGTTCCTCTGTCCATGGGATTCTCCAGGCAAGGGTACTAGAGCGGGTTGCCATTCCCTTCTCCAAGGGATCTTCCCCACCCAGGGGTCAAACCCGGGTCTCCTGCACTGCAGGCAGATTCCTTACCCTCTGAGCCACCAGGGAAGCCCCCAGGCCTCTGGTGCTTCTAAACAACCAGTTATAAACTGGGGGTTCCCAGGACTCCCTCCTCAGGCTCAGTAATTTTCTAGAATGGCTCACAGACCCTGGAGAACAGCTTATTTACTAATTACCAGTTTATTATGAAAGCCTACAACTCCGAACAGCTGATGAAGGCCCTCTTCCTGGTTTGAGGGTGGCTGCCTTCTTGATGTGTCTTTGCATGAAGGGAAGAAAGATCTTTACTATTCCTAACTTTCCCCTCACTTCCTCCACCCCCAGTATTAAAGGAAAATGCTGGTTTTCTTTTGTGTGTCTAATTGTGTATCTATGTCATGTGTGTATGTATTTTTTTCAAATTATGCATTTAATTCAGGCATATTAGAGAATTTTGAAAAAATGAAACCACGTTTTTTAACTGATTATTTTTCCATTTAAAAAACTTTTTTTTAAATTTGGCTTCACCAGGTCTTCGTTGCAGCATACAGAATCTTTTAGTTGCTCCATTCAAACTCTTAGTCTTGGCATCTGGGATCTAGTTCCTAGTCCAGGAATCAAACAGGGGCCCCCTGCATTGGGAAAGAGGAGTCTGAGCCACTGGACCACCAGGGAAGTCCCTGAAATCTGCCTCTAAAAGTTACCCCTAACCCCTACCACCCAGGACTGATCAGGGATCAAGACCATCCCCATGGAAAAGAAAAGCAAAAAGGCAAAATAGCTGTCTGGGGAGGACTTACAAATAGCTGTGAAAAGAGGCAAAAAACAAAGGAGAAAAGGAAAGATATAAGTATCTGAATGCAGAGTTCCAAAGAATAGCAAGAAGAGATAAGGAAGCCTTCTTCAGCGATCAATGCAAAGAAATAGAGGAAAACAACAGAATGGANCGAGGCTCCTCTGTCCGTGGAATTCACCAGGCAAAAATACTGGAGTGGGTAGCCATTCACTTCTCTAGGGAGATCTTCCAGACCAACGGACGGAACCTTCGTCTCCTGCATTGGCAGATGGATTCTTTACCATCTGAGCCATCAGAGAAGCCCATTCATCTAAGCAGGAGTCAGATGCTGCACTCCTTCCCTGATTGCCCCAATCGGAAGTAATCACTTCCCCCTCCAAACAGCCAGAAGGTAGACAGATCCAAATCCCCCACTGACCACTAAGCTGTATTTAGAAATCTCTCTGCTCCTGCTTCTTAGAAGGATGGGCCAGGCTTTGTGGCTGGGCCTGGCTTTTCAGCAGGACTCTGCTTGTCCTTCTTTAGAATGAGGCTAGGAAAAGCAGAGAAAAGAGTATTGTTTATACAGTAACTTTACCTGAAATTCCACCATCAGTAATTTACTCCAAAGGTAGATTTCAGTTTTTTTACAATCCCTCCTCCTTGGGTCTGTCTGGACCACTGGCCTGAAGCTGACTGTAGCTAGTAGTTTTATTGGTTTTCTCTCTTGGCAGCTATGAAATTGAGGGGTATCATTCCAGAACTCCCAGACATTATTTGAGGAAAACATTGGAGGATAAAAAAAGGCTCTAGAGATCAAAAAGGGAAAACAGCCACAGCCAACATCAGCAATCAAAGACTTCCCTGGTCAACTGGATTCTGCTTTGGGAGCCTGATTCCCATTTTTCATAATCAAGTTCTCCAGGTTCCTTCTTTGCCTTCACCAGCATCCTGGGTCTTCACTTTTTGCCTCAAATCCTGGCGCCATTGGTGTTTTTCCCTGGATAGCTGATCGGTGGAAGAGGCTAAAGGAAAAAATAAAAAAGAAAAAGAGGTTAATTAATACCTTGTATGTACGTGCTAAGTTGCCTCAGTCATGTCCGACTCTTTGCAACCCCATGGACCATAGCCCGCCAGGCTCCTCTGTCCATGGGATTTCCCAGGCAAGCATACTGGAGTGGGTTGCCATGGGAATCTTCCTGACTCAGGGATTGAACCCAGGGATTGTCTCTTACATCTCCTACATTGTCAGGTGAGTTCTTTACCAGCTGGGAAGCCCAATTAATACTTAACATGACATTTTTCAAAGGTTGGTCTTTGCATCTATACGCAAAGGTGTATGTGACCCACATAATTGAACTTCACTGTGGCTCTTGGGCTTCCCTGATAGCTCAGCTGGTAAAGTATTCTCCTGCAATGCAGGAGGTCCCAGTTTGATTCCTAGGTAGGGAAGATCCCCTGGAGAAGGGATAGGCTACCCACTCCAGTATTCTTGGGCTTCCCTGGTGGCTCAGATGATAAAGAATCTACCTGCAATGCAGGAGACCTGGATTCAACCCTTGGGTTGGGAAGATCCCCTGGAGGAGGGCATAGCAACTCACTCCAGTATTCTGGCCTGGAGAATTCTCATGGACAGAGGGGCCTGGCGGGCTGCAGTCCACGGGATCACAAAGAGTGGGACACAGCTGAGCNACCTGCAATGCAGGAGACCTGGATTCAACCCTTGGGTTGGGAAGATCCCCTGGAGGAGGGCATAGCAACTCACTCCAGTATTCTGGCCTGGAGAATTCTCATGGACAGAGGGGCCTGGCGGGCTGCAGTCCACGGGATCACAAAGAGTGGGACACAGCTGAGCGACTAAGCACATACACGCCCATGGCCCTTAGAGAAATGTTGGGTAGAACTATTAATAGCTAGAAAAATAGCTGAGAAAGGAATGGCTAAGCACCGCTTTCTCCACCAGGTGGCGCTCTCGCCCACTCTTAAACAGACGTTTCGGAAGCCTTTCTAGAATTGGGATTTCTGGCGGTGGTCTCTCATGCCAGTTCTACATATACCAGATCTTCTCATGCTTTAGCTGCATTCGTTATCTCTTCTTGTGTCACAGATTATTTCAAAACTTAGTGGCTTAAAACAATAATAAGTATATATATTATTTGGCTTTGGGGTGGTTTCGGTCTGGAAATTACCCGCATGTCGGTGAGTGGCTTTGGCTGAGGGGCTTTGTGAGGCTGTAGTCAGATGCTGGCCAGGGCTGCTGCTGATGGCGCTGCAGGATTTCCCTTCACACGGGGTGCTGACGGGCTGGCAGGGGCTTCCGTTCCTCTTCACCTGGAGCTCTACAGAAGGCGTCTTGAGCATCCTCATGACGTAACACCTGCCTTCCCCCCAGAGCAGGAAGCCACAAGGTCTGCTATGCCACATCCTCAGAAGTCACACGCATCCCACGGCCTTGCGGGTCAGAACTAGTCTGTGTCCAGCGCCTAACGGGAGGAGTGTATGAAAGCATAACCACCAGGAAGGGAGAACAGNAAAAAAAAAAAAAAAAAGGGTTGTTTTCTGGGCTTTGTTTTTCTTGAAGGCAAAACAGTCTCATTAGCAACACGTGGAAGAGCCAAAAGAAGAAAACTAGTGTGCCAGGGACTTTTCTTTTCCCCCTTTCCAGTTTAATTTCTTTGGAAGAAAAATTAAGCTGGTTTTTCCCTAGTGTTGAGGGAAAAGACAGATGTTAAAGTCCAGCCCAGCTCTAGCTGTGTGACTTTGAGCAATTCATTTCCCCCTGGGCCTTGATTTCCCCATCAGAGGCAGTTATTGCCCTGGGTTTCCATGGAAACACTACTGGGGGCTCAGGAGGAAGGGCTATGTACTCTGCCTGCTAGATGAGTCAGGCCCATCCAGAATGTGGCTTTTACATCAGCTTTCGTTTGGAGGGGGATGGGAGAGGGACGTTCTTCAGGCCTTTCCTGCTGGGTCCTGTGGTCTGGTCTTCCGTGACACTGTCCCTTTCTCACTCCTACCCAGCAGGCCTCTGGAGGTGCCAGCCGTTTGGAACTGAAACACTACAGAAGGGGAAGCATCGGGTGAGGGCCGGGCCCCTTGGGGGCTGATGGCCGGAGAACTGCTGAATGTGTCCTGGGTCCTGAGTTTGCTCAGTGTGCTGCAAATGGTGGAGACGGTGTCTGGGGCCAGGGCCCCATCTGCAGGGGCCCACATTAGCTCCCAGTTTCCAGCCTCAGGTGTGAGCCAGACCAGTGTGGTAGACGTGAGTATCCACGCAGGGAACTGGTATCAGGTGGGGACGTATTCAGATGGTTTGGTATTTATTGAGCACCTACTCTGTACCAGGCACTGAATTGAACCCTGGAATATGCCAAGGAATATATACTATAGACAAAACTCCCCGTCCTGATGGAGTGAACAATCTCCTAGGAGGATGGCTAAATAAACATGTAGATTTCAGGCAGTAAGATGCTAGGTGCTCTGCAGATGAAGAGGATGAAGTGGTATTGTGGAGTGGAGACTGTGAGGTACAGGGAGTATTTACAACTGTTTTCAGATTGGGTGGTCACACATGGCTTCTGGGAAGAAGTGACTTAAAGCCAAGCCCTGAGTGGAGAAAGGAAGCCACTTGTAACAGACACCAGAAGGAAGAACATTCAGGTGGAAGGAAAAGCACGTGCAAAGGCCCTTAGGCAGGAACAAGCTTAGTGGATTTCTAGAACTGTGAGGAGGCCAGAATGGCTGGAACAGGGTGAGTCAGTGGGGAGAATGTTAAGAATGAAGATGGAGATGTAGTGGTGGTCAGATTACGAAAGGCCTTAGGAGCTGAAGCTAGGAGGTGGGATTTGTTTTATGACAGTGGGGGGCCCATGGAAGGTTTTCAGCAGGGAATTATCATAAATCTGACTTATTTCTTCCAAGAATATCTCTGGCTTCTCTGGAGAAAATGGACTGAGAGGATTGAGGGTAGCAGCAGGGAGACCAGTGGGAAAGCTCTAGCAGCTTCCCAGGTGATGGTTGTGCCAGAGAGGAAAGAAGTGGTGGGACTTGGAATAAATGTCGAAAGCACAACAAGCAGGAGGTACTGATGGTTTGGATGGAGGGGCAAAGTGGTGGAAGAAAGGCGTCAAAGATGGCTCCAGATTTCTGGCCTTAGTGTCTTGGTGGTGGGGGATGGTAGTGCCTTTGACTTGGATGCACCAAAGGAGAAACAGTGATGAGAGAAAGGAGGCTTCCTCCTGAGGCAGGGAGGTATGCAGGCGGTGGAGACAGGCTGCAGGGAACTTGCATCATTCTGTTCTGATGTCTGTAAGGGGAGGGGAGGTCACAGTGGATCCAGAGTGAAAATCTGAAGGCAGGGGGCTGGATTCTCCCTTCCTATTTTCTTCAGTGGGAGGACAAACAGAGTAACAGACTCCTCCCCACCTGAATGGACAGCTGAGAGTTTGTTTAGCACGCACGGCAACTTTATGGGGCCTCAGAGTACCTTCATGCCCTTTGTTTGAACCAGGCAAACAGATAATTATGCCCATTTTATAAATGGGAAAGTGATTTGCGGTTACTCTAGGTTATAAAATTGACTGCTGCCTCTTGGAGGCAGGAAAATGGGGGTTATCTGTGGCTTGGGTCAGATAATCTCTCTGAGTTATTGAGCCAGCGCTGTGCAGAACTCACAAAATCCTGCCTCAACCCCTTAAGATGAGTCTGATGATTTCTGTGTTGCCCATGAGGATGCTGAGGTTCAGGGAGGGGAAGTTGGCCATTAGGGAAGTTGCAGAGCCAGGACGTGAACTCACTGCTGCCTCCTGCTGAATCCAGATCCTTCCTCTCTGGCTTACCATCTCCCAGGACTATACAGGTGGCTACCCTTTTGAAAGTCCTGCCAGCCTCTGGCCAGGGAGCCTGCAGGCTGGGAAAGGCCACCCACTCCTCACCTAGGTCCTTTATGTAGTCACTTATTCAACAAATATTTATTGAGTACCTATTATGTGCCAGAAACTATGCTACACGTGAGGAGTAAATCACTCAGTTCCTGCCCTCATGGAGCTTATGTTTCTAGTTGGGGACGCACATGAGCAACAGGCTCACAGGTCAGGTAAATCCACAGGATTTCACTGAGCAACAAGGATCACAAAACAGAGTAGGGATGTGATGGTGTGGGATGGAGAGAGGTGACCACTTTGCTTTGGGCTGTCAGGGCAGGCCTCTCTGTACAGAGGCCTGAAGCTTTGCAAAGATCTAGCAGAACAGCATGTGCAAAGGCCCTGAGGCAGGAGCAGAAGGCCATGTCATGTCACAAACTTTGGGAGGCTAGAGTGGCTAGAACAGTGAGCTAGGGGGTGAAGGATGTGGGAGGAGACACGAGAGGGAAGCCAGATTGCCTGGGGCTTTGTGGACCACTGGAGAAGGCAATGGCACCCCACTCCAGTATTCTTGCCTGGAAAATCCCATGGACAGAGGAGCCTGGTAGGCTATAATCCATGGGGTCACAAAGAGTGGGACACAAGTGAGTGACTTCACGTTCACTTTGTGGACCACTGTGCAAAGTGGGTCCATTCCTAGGCGTAAGATGGGAGGCATGCTAGCATTTAGAGCACGGGAGGGACGCGATCTGGGTTTTTGTTGTTGTTGTCCCTGGACTGTCAGGGAAGTCCCCAGGAGGGACGTGATCTGACTTCACTTTTTACAAGGATCCCACTGGCTGCAGTGGGAGAGTCAACTGGAATGGGCAGAGGCAGGGAGCAGGCTGGCAAAGCCACTGGGGGAGACGGTGGTAGTAGCTTTGGGAAGGGGTCCAAATTAAGATTCTTTTTGTCTGGGGGCGGGGAATAGTACTGGGCCACCCAGTGCCCTTATCCTTCCAAGTGTGACCTCAGATTGCCAGAGACTTGCTTGGCATCAGACTACCAGGGCCCAGTAATTCCAGGACACTCCTTTTGAGAAGAAGGAAGTCTGAAAAAAAAAAAATCTCCACAGATCTAACAGACTGGACACTTAGGGCTGACCCTCGTGGTCCCGAGGGGAACAAGCTAACAGGTACAGAGAGCTCTTTATCTCTACTCTCAATTTTCACCTCTGGAAAAAGTAATCAACGCTTGTTGTACTGAACACTGAATATGAATCAGGCACTGTTCGAAGCACATGGGTGAGCTCGTTTAGCCCCTCATTTCAGGAGCTGGCAAAGCTCAGCCCGCAGGTCAGATCAGGTCCACTGCTGGGTTTTGTACAACCCAGGAGCTGGGGATGTTTTAATGAAATAATTAATTTTGGGCTGAGCTGGGTCTTCATTGCTGTACACAGGCTTTCTCTCATTATGCTGAGGGAGGGCTACTCTCTGCTTGTGGTGCACGGGCTTCTCACTGTGGCGGCTGCTCTTGTCGCAGAGCCCAGATCTAGAGCTCGCGAGCTCAGTAGTGCGGCTCACGGGCGTAGTTGCCCCATGTGGAATCTTCCCGGACCAGGGATTGAACCCGCATCCCCTGCGTTAGCAGGCAGGTTCTTAACCACCGGGCCGCCAGAGAAGTTCTTGAGAATTGTTTTTATATTTTCAAATGATCGAAAAAAGTTTTTGAAAGAACGGTATTTCGTGATGCATGAAAACTCAATTCACACCGCAGTGTCTGTTAGGTACACCTTTATTGGTACGCAGTCATGCCTGTTTATTATTACAGCTGATGCTTTCACACGATCAGCCAGAGTTACATGGTTTCAGTAGAGAACATTTGGCCCACAGAGGGGGAAACATTTAGCCCTTCACAGTTTGCCAACCCCTGCCTCGTTTAATAAAGGCGGGAACCGAGGCACGGAGAAGCTGAGTTGCCCAGAGTCGCACAGCTCTGAGTGGGGAAGCGGGATGTGAAACCAGGCTGCGTGGCTCCAGCGCCCTGTCCTCAGAAGCAGGGTGCCGCCTGGCCTTGCTGAGCGGTTGGCACAAGGCCGAGGAGCCTCTGGAAAAGAGCAGTGTTTTCTGCTCCTGGGTTGGGGACCTGGTGGGAGACATGTGATTTTCCACTGCTTGGAGGACTTGCCCTGTTGAGGTCCAGCCGTGGGTTGGGAGCTGGTCAGTGAGGTTAAGAACGTGAGATGCCTTTGAGAGTATTTTAATGTCTGCAGGTAACTGACTTCAGATGAATGTTGTCGTCTCCAGTTGCTGCTGTAACAAATTACTACAAACTTAGTGGCTTAAAATAAGCACGCATTTGTTATCTGGGGGGTCAGAAGCCCAAAATGGGTTTCACTGGATTAAAATCAAGGTGTCAGTACCGTGTTCCTTCCAGAGGTTCCAGGGGAAGTTCCATTCCCTTGCTTTTTCCAGCTTCTAGAAGCTTCCTGCATTACCTCCTTGGCTTTTGGCCTCCTCCATCTTCAAAGTCACCAGCCTAGCATCCTTCTCTTTCTCTACCCCCACTGCCCCCCTTTGCCCCTCTCCCTGCCTCACTCACTGTCTCTCTCGCTGTCTGGACCTCTGCTTCCTTCCCATCTCTACCACTTTGACCCTCCTACCTCTTTCTTATAAAAATCCTGTGATGACATCTAAAGCCCTCCAGATAATTCTGGACAATCCCCCCATCCCAAGAGCCTCAATTTAATCACCTCTGCAAAGCCCCTTTTGCCACGTGAGGTCACACTTCACAGGCTCTAGGGATTAGGACTGGGCATCTTTGGGGATCACTCCTCAGCCAGGGAGGATGAACCAGGAGCTTGTGACTCCACGCTGTCCCTCCCAGCCCCTCATCTCTCCTAAGCCACCCCCTGTCCTGCTCATGCACAAGGAAGTGCCTTTGGCTGCAGGTAACAACGTTTAGAGAGAGCATTAAGGTAATCAAAACCCAAGCCTTTCTTGATGGGCCCCGACCAAAAGTGGAAACAATTTAGAACTGTCCCCTTGATACTGGAGTTGTGGAATTGTTTGGCTTCTTAATGGAGGCAGCGTGGACTTTGATTCTACAATCTGCATGCACGCATGCACGCTCAGTCGCTCAGTCGTGTCCGACTCTTTGCGACCCCCTGGACTGTAGCCCACCAGGCTTCTCTGTCTATGGGATTCTCCAGGCAAGAATACTGGAGTGGGTTGCCATTTCCTCCTCCAGGGGATCTCCCCTACCCAGGTCGCCTGCATTTCCTGCATTGGCAGGTGGATTCTTTACCACTGAGTCACCTGGGAANTTCTCTGTCTATGGGATTCTCCAGGCAAGAATACTGGAGTGGGTTGCCATTTCCTCCTCCAGGGGATCTCCCCTACCCAGGTCGCCTGCATTTCCTGCATTGGCAGGTGGATTCTTTACCACTGAGTCACCTGGGAAGCCCCCGTCTACAGTTTGATAGTCAATTATAATGGGTGTTTGCAGAAGCACTTAACAAAACATGTGGCACCAAGATCTGATGGCCAGGCTGGGTTTGATGAAGACCGCCCTGTAGGTGAAGAAGGCAAGGTCCAGACACCTTAAAGGGGCCGTTTCCCTGGTGCTCAGATGGTAAAGAATCTGCCTGCAAAGTGGGAAACTGGGGTTTGCTCCCTGGCTTGGGAAGATCCCCTGGAGAAGGGATAATCTCCAGCATTAGAACATGGGAGGGACATGATCTGGGTTTTTTGTTGTTGTTGTCACTGGAATGCCAGGGAAGTCCCCAGGGCATTGTGTTTGCAACCCTCTCCTGTCCATCCTGACCCTTAAAACTTACCCACAGAGGGAAACTATTTGACCCTCTCTGGATTCCTTGGGGATCCTTACTGACTCAGGGAAGAGGATGAGAGGGGAAGGAGACGGACTGAGAATCCACCACCCTGGTCTCAGAGCAGCACCATGTTAGCTCTGCGCCCCCTGGGCAGAGCTGAGTTCAGCTCCTGATGAGTTTCAAGGGAGGGGATAGCCAGCTTGGGGCGTGGGGGCAGGCAGGAATGCGATTCTGGAGGCCAGATCTGGGGGGACCTGCCTTGGTGACTCACTCTGCTGTCAGGAAGATGGAGAGGAGCTGGGCTGGGAGAGTGTCCTGCTTTCTCCCTGGCTGACTCGGAGCACCGGAAGGAGCCCGGGGCAGGAGGTGGGGAAGGGGGCAGGAGGTGGGGAAGGGGGCAGGAGGAGGAGGCCACCCCTGGCCCTGGTGGGCTGCTTCCTCCGGAGCTTCAGCTGGTAACTTTCAGGCAGAGCTGAGTTTGAAACCAGCTAGCAGTGACAGGCTATGTGCCCTGGGGTGAGTCCCTTTGCCTCTCTGTGCCTCAGTTTTCTCATCTGTGAAGTGGAAACTGTTGTACCAACCTCCTAGGTCTGTTTTGATGACTGGGCGAGTTGGGGTCCAGCACAGTGTGTGGCAATGGCAACCCACTCCAGTACTCTTGCCTGGAAAATCCCATGGACGGAGGAACCTGTAGGCTATAGTCCATGGGGTCGCAAAGAGTCGGACATGACTGAGTGACTTCACTTTCACAGTGTGTGGCAAAAAATTATTGAGTCCCGACTGTGTGTGAGACTTTGATGGGGGAGGCGGACATTAAGTCAGTCTGTCATCCTACAAATAACGGGGGATTTCAAAACACAGGAAGTGCTTTGAAAAGGAAGACCAGGGGTGAAGAGAGTTTGTAACTGGAGGATCTGCCATGTTTTGGGTAGAGTGGTCAAGGAAGACTTCCTGGAAGAAGCATCTGAGGATTGGAGGATGAATGAGTGGTGTTTTTTTTGAGGAAGGTGCCCCAGGTAGAAGGAACAGTGCATGAAATAGGCGGGGCGGGCTCAGTGCGGCGTCTAGAGAGAGCCAGTAAGCAGGGGATAGAGGTTACCAGAAATCGCACCTCCAGCAATGCATTGGTAGGAGTTCAGAGAGGGCTTGTGGAGGGGTTAGAACTGTTAAGTGAACTGTTCAGTGGCATTCAAGACATTGTCATTGTGCAACCATCACCACCATCTCCAGGACTTTCTCATCTTGCAAAACTGAAACTGTTCTCGTTAAATAACTCTCCACTTCCCCTTCCCCCAGCTGGCAGTCACCATTCAGCTTTCTGTTTCTGTAAGTCTGACTGCTCCCAAGTACCTCGTGTAAATAATGATGGAGAAGGGAATGGCTACCCACTCCAGTATTTTTGCCTGGAGAATCCCATGGACAGAGGAGCCTGGTGGACTGTAGTCCATGGAGTCACAAAGAGTCAGACACAATTGAGTGTTAAACACTTCCCTGTTTCGCTTCACACGATGTCTTCAGGGTTCGTCCATGTAGTAGCTTGTGTCAGAATTTTCTCCCCCCCTTTAAGGCCGAATAGCATTCCATCATATGGATAGGCCACATTTTGCTCAGCCTGTTCATCCACTGATGGGCACTTGGGTTGTTTCTAAACCTTTTGGCGGTTGCGAATCAGGCTACTATGAATATGGGTGTGCAAATGTCTCTTTGAGACCTGACTTTCAATTCTTTTTCATGTATACCCAGAAGTAGATTTGCTGGATTGTATGGTAATTCTATTTTTTTTTTCTAGTTTTTGTTAAGGTACAATTGACCTACAGTACCATGTAAGTTTAAGATGTACAGCGCAGTGCTTTGACTAACTTATATTATGAAATGATGACGACAATAAGTTTAGAGAACATCCATCATCTTCTACAGATACAAAAGAAGTTTTTTCCCCTGTGATGAGAACTCTTGGGATCTACTGCCTTAACATCTCTCATATATACCATCCAACAGTGTTAACTGTAGTCATCACTTTGTGCATTACATGCCTAGAACTGGTTATTGTGTTTTTAATTTGGGGAGGGGGGACCTGCC